>LDMZ01045296.1:0-25154 GCA_001455285.1 Sphaeromyxa zaharoni
AAAAAAAAACCTTTTAGTATTTCAATTATTTTTAATTTTGTGTTTTAGTATCTGTGTGGGAAAACATTTTTAATTGGTCCATAAATAGTTATGTCTTGCATAAAATAAGTAGTAAATAAAATTAAAATTTTTTTACTTCAACACCTTTGCCAAATTTTTTTATGCGCTGATTTGATCATTGCTTCTCTTTTCTATGAAATCAGTATAGCTTTTAATATCGGATCATGTTTTTATGCATTGATAGTTTTAAGCTGAACATTACTATTTATTGTAGTATTTTGTACAAGTAGTATATAAGATTTTTTATGAAATATATTTTCAAGCATAGATTAGTAACTCTTTGAGTTCATTATTTAAAAAATATGTTTTAATCTTTATGTGAATGTTACATATGTTTTTAAACTTCAAATCATTTTAAAATTTGGTAAGGTGAAGTTTTTTTCTTGAAAATTTAAAATAATTTCACTCGCTTTAAAATATTTTAATTTCTTAAATCAGTGCATACACCGAAGAAGAAGCAATTGTAAAAGCGTCGAAAAAATTCAAGCTTGATCCTGAATCCATTATGCTTAAGCAGGGTAAGTTTTTACATTGATCTTGCAATAAAACTCAGACGAGGATGTTCTTGATACATGGTTTTCATCTGGTCTTTTACCATTTACTGTTTTTGGATGGCCCGTCAATGTAATTATTCAATTATACCGTTATTTTTTGTAGAATGAAAATTTCGATAAATATTTTCCAAATTCAATTCTTGAGACAGGTTACGATATACTCTTTTTCTGGGTTGCTCGAATGGTTATGCTTTCGTTGGATTTAACGGGAAAAATTCCTTTTAAGGAGGTAAAAAGTAAGATAATTTTGTTGAAATTTTAGGTTCTTCTTCATCCCATTATTAGAGATTCACATGGAAGAAAAATGAGTAAATCTCTTGGAAACATAATTGACCCTGTTCATGTCATTGAGGGAATTTCTCTTGAAGCCTTACAGGAATCTCTTTCCAACTACAACTTAGATAAAAAGGAACATGAAAAGGCTCTAGGATCGCAGAGAAAAGACTTTCCTAACGGAATTCCTGAATGTGGTGCCGATGCATTAAGATTTTGCCTTTGCTCGTATATGTGCCAAGGAAGAGATATTAACCTTGACGTATTAAGGATCCAAGGATATAGATTCTTCTGTAACAAGATATGGAATGCTACTAGGTTCTCTCTTTTAAATTTTCCCTCTGATTTCATTTATTCTGGTATTCGACCTTCGTCAAATTTAAACGTGATGGACCAGTGGATTCTAAGTCGCCTATCTGAAACCGTATCCACTGTTAACAAGTCCTTGTCCTCTTATGATTTCCCTGCTGCAACAACAGCAATACATAGCTTCTGGTTATATGAACTTTGTGATGTTTATATTGAATATTTAAAATCAGTATTTGCAAATTCTGATAAAGACACCAAGAATATCTCTCGAAGTGTTTTATGTTATTGTCTTGATTGTGGTCTTCGAATCTTATCTCCATTTATGCCTTTTATTTCTGAGGAACTATATCAACGGCTTCCATTTGCGATAGATAGAAAGAATGACGACTTTACAATTTTACTATCCGATTTTCCTTTAGATGTAAATTTAGATCATTGGTTATATTTAAGTGTAGCTTCCATATCGAAACAAGGCTGTTGAGACTGAATTTAGTAGCTCGTACAGTACTGTTAAAGTAATTAGATCGACCAAAGATGATTATTTACCATCAAAGACTAAAACAGATGGTTCCTGTTCAGTTGCTTATTTAATTTATATAAGTTTTTATTATTTGTACTTCTGATGTAGAAGAAGTACTTTTGAAGTATTCAAGCATGATTAAAATCCTGTCAAATGCAAAGAGGTCAGAATCTTGCTACATATTTATATACTTTTTAATAGCGTGACAATTACTACAAACAGGGAAGACATACCAAGTGGCTGTGCAGTTTCTTTTAACGGGTCTTTATGTGAAATTCATATTTTACTTAAAGTTCTTTTGCTTAACCTACTTCTTAGACTTTTAGGGATTGGTTGACTTTAACAAAGAAGTTGAAAGGATTGATAACCTTAAACAAAAATCCCAAAATATATTGGAAAAGTTGATGCAATCTCTTAGTGTTCCAGATTATGTTGTGAAAGTACCTCGAGAAATTCAAGAACAGAATTCACAGAAGTTTGAACAGCTTACCCTTGATATTGCGAGATATGAGAAAATTATTTCTACATTGAAATTTCATGAATAACTACTATTTGAAAACGGTTTTTATGTAATAACTATCTTATTATGTAATTTTTGTTGTTTGTTTAATTTTTTTAAATTAAATTAGGAGAGCAGGATATGCGCTGTTAACGGCGATATGTTATTGTTGTAATAAAAAGTATATTTCCTTGTAAACGTATTAAAATAGCAGTTGATATGAGTATATAATAATATTTTGTCCTAAATAAATTATCTCTGTGTTTTCACACTTTCTTTAATATTCTTTAGTATATCAGTGCCATATTGAGATTTGAAGTTTTTTATTGCTGAAAAAACCATATGAATATTTCAAGTTTGTCAGCTATGCGGAATCGATTGTTTTTATTTCAAATAAAAATTTTCATTGATTATCATACAATATGTTATCTCTTGGAATATATTTTATAACCCTATCATGCATGTTATTAAGTAATACATAGTGTATTTTATTTAATTTATCCTTTTTAAACTTTCAGAAATTCGTTTAAAAATGTTATTTTCTGGGATTCCTTGTACATCAAGGGTAAAAATATTTATCTTAGGCCAGCAACTTTAACGGAGAACTGACCTTTATAGTCGAATGAAGTTGAGAATTATACTGTTTATTGATGTGGTAAAAATTACTTGAACACAGCATCATGCAACTTAATAGCAATTGTATATAAAAAAGTTTTTATTTAACTTAGTCAATATTTTCAGTTACTATGAAAATATGGAAGTACTAATAAAGGATGGAACTTATGAAATTATTAAGGAGCAACGCTTGACAATAAATTTATTTTCAGTCATATAATTTGTATGTTTGATTTCGTATTCAGATTAAAAACTCAATAAGTAGATTCCTTCTATACTATTAAAAGTATTATATTACTGAACTACCCGAAATAAGGATAAATGTGGAAAATATTATTTCCATTTGGTACACAGATAAAAGCTGTTACTTACACCGTACATAGGAAATTAAAATTTTCCTTTAAAATAGTTTTTACCGAATAATTTTTTAAATATCGTAAGTCAATATTAAAAACATATTTTATATAAAAAAAATGTTATTGCCCTTTTGTTACCTTTATACGTTTTATCCAAAATTAGATTTTGTTCACTTTTAGGTATTCAATTAAATTGAAATAATTTACAAAATATATAGACTATAGTATTATAAATTAAATTTGAGGCCAGAATTACTCGTTTTACCTAGAAAATCTTGTTCCCACTAAAATATAATGGCAAAATAATATACGATTTCAACTCTTAATAAATAAGAAAGGAGTTTTGAAATAGACTTTAAAAGGTTTTTCTTCTAAAAATCTTTATTATACAAATATGAAAATATGAATAATAACAATTTTCTCGAAGATTTAGCTAAAATTTACGGGTAGAGATTCATTAAAAACACACGCTATAATTCAAAGATTAATTAATTTACAAGTGATTGACATCCAAATCTTTATTTTTTTTTATATATTTCTAAATAATTATTCTAAATCCAGAATCTTGCTAGTTATGCTTTTTATTGAAAGAAATATTATAATAGAATGTACATGAAATGATTTTGGTCAAATGTAGGTGCAGATTTACCTTCATTTTAGGTAGAAAAGAACCCGTTATTAATATTTGTAGCTGTGATAGTAACATTCAAGAGATAGGTTGTTTAAATCTAAGTCCATTTGCATAAGCTAGATTTATATATTTTGAGATAAAATAAATAATTATAAATAAGTTAGATATTTGATGGGGAGGAAAAATAAAAACCTCATAATGATGATATAGGTATGTGTTTGGAAACTTAAAATAGAGTAAATAGCTGTTACGATCATTTTTTATAACAACCCATGAATTTATATTATAATATCTTGTTTCTAAATCAAAAATTTGAGCAAGAAAAATTAATAAAAATAATTTTTGGTATTAATGAGCCAGTTTAAAAATTCTCAAATTAAAAATAAGGATGCTTGTATAGTTTAATGATAGCTCAATTTTCAGCTTGGAAACGTCGTAATAGAGTATTACTTGGTAGAGGTACACAATTAAATGAAACCGAACGTCATTGAGAGTGTTATTGCGGTTTCAGATGGAATTATCTTATCTTCTAACTTTATTACAAGTGAATTATTAAATCAGATACAAATATTTTGATCCTTGTTTTATAAAATGATTACTGATTGCACGTTTTACTTTTTTTCAAAATCCATTCATAGTATTCAAATACGATACAGAAAAATGGCTTGTCGTCAAAAAACAGCAACAACATGAAGTGAACGAGTTTTAAATAATTATTTCCCCTAAATTCTTTTCGTGGTTTGATTATTTGCATTTAAACAAATTATTTTTACGCCTTTGTTGGAAATATGATAGTATTGATTGAAGTATTTCAAGGTTAAGCAACTACTGAGTGTTGATACATACTTAAGAAAATCATATAAGCATTAAAATTAAAATCTAATAATAGCGAGTATAAAGTTAACAACTGGTTTTAATTAATATCAGTATATACCTCTGCCATCGTAGGATATGGTATTCTAAAGAATAATGACAAAATTGATAATACCAATATGATCATTTTTATTTACATTTTAGTAAAAATATAGTTAAAAAACCGTATATTTGAATACATTACAAAGATTAATCACTTTTTCATAATTAACTATTGAATCAATCTTATAAATATAAATCTCAAGATAAATAAACCTTACAAATAATATACTAAAGCTAAAAGAAATTTGCGGAAGTAATATGAAGAAAATATTGATTATATTATAATTCTTAATTCAGATAATATTAGCTAAAATTTTTTCAATTTTTATATAACAAGATGTTTTCCCTCCATAGGAATATTTTGGATGTTTTAAATCTTTAGTTTTCATACCAGATAACGTGGATCCGAAACCTTTGGGCTAATCTGACATAAATGAATAGGGTTTTTTGGGGTTCTTAGTTAATTTATAAACTTAAAATATATGGAAAATACATCTGAGCATATATTAAAACGAGAGTGGTTTCTTAGGTAAGTTCTATCTTATTGAACCATTCACTATAAACATCAAGTTTAGATCAGAGGTTTTTCTTTAAATTTTGTAAATAAGTATATTCAAATACTACTAAAATTATATTTAGATTATCAAATTTGCATATTCTATACAATTTACTCACAAAAATTCCATCGGAATAAAAAAATATTATATCAAATTTTAAAATATATACAGTCTTAGTTGACACTATACATAAAATAATCAAGTTTTTATTTCGATACAAAAGAATTTTTAGCATTATAATATCAGTGGCCGAAATGAACTAATTAAAGGTATATGACTCAGTTACTTCGAGTTTCTAAAAAAATTTTAAAAATAAATAAACTAAAATCAAAATTTTGATGAAAGTTGAGGTAATATTATATGTGGGAAAAATCTCTTCAAAAGTATAATTTTGAAAATTGAATCAAGGGTCATCATAATAAATACCAATCCGTTGATATGTTAAAATAAATAGGATGAGCACTTTTTCTTTGATTTAAAAAAAATTATGTATATAGTTGAAAGAATGTGGTCCATAATAAATTTTTAAATTAAATTAAAAATTTCTATACTGGGGGCGCAAAGGTAATTATATATTAGTGAAATTTTATTGAACTGAAAGCTTCATAACTTAAAATAAAAATGCATGTAATTTTGGTCTTTTCTTTTTTATTAAAATGCAAGTATTTTTAGTCATTTCCTTTCGATTAAAGCGCATGTACATTTAATCATTTCCTTATATTTTTTTACTTAAATTGGCAATTTATTCAAGACCGATAATTTGACTGACGAACAGAGAAAATGGATATTAAAACAATACTGGAAGACAGAAAATAGTGAACACGTAAAAGAACAGTGGGTCAAAACTTTTGCAACCCCTCCCTTAACGAGACTCAAGAGTTATCGACTACGTGACAAGTTTGAACAGACAGGGAGTATTCGTATTCACAACGCACTGAAAAATGCTCATATTACTTGTTTATGTAACATTTGTTTTTGTATAATAAATACAGTAAACGTTACACGCTTTTTCACTTTTTGACAAATGTATGCCTATACTTTAGCACCCCCTGTATATCAGTTCTCATATTAAACTGTTACGTATGGTTTTCTACTAACAATAATCAATATAATAGGATAAAAAAGAGTTAATACCATATTAGCATTTCTTATAAGGGAATGTTAAAGTGTGACCAAATTACTTTCGTCCCCTCAGACAACAAATGTTGTTCAATAACTTGAAAGGTATAATATAACAATTACAGCTTCAAAAAATGATATTTTCGACAGTACATAAAAAGAAATCATTGAATGGATTACAAGCAACACTTACACGAAGCCACCAACATATGCAATATTAAATAAACCTTTCTTTCCGCAAAAACTTCTGTGATATGGATCAAAATACAAAAGAATTGAACTAAGAACATAGGAGAAGTTTTAGTTTTGAATGGACGGAAAGAATTACATGAATCCAGTACCCCAGTGAGCAAAGTTTATAACAAAGTGGTATAAAGACGAGTATCTTAATATGTAACTAGCGATGAAGGTAGTAATTACTTAGAGGTTAATTTAATCTTTTTTAATCAAAAATACAGTAATTCAACGATTATCACTAGAATAATACATGGTGAACTCATGCATATAAATAACTATCTTCATCTCAAGATAAAAGACTGAAACAAATATGTGATATTTTTATAAATTTTGCATTTTTATTCGAAAATAATCGAGTGCAATTTTATTAGGTATTATTAACTCCAAAATATAGCTGTAATGAAATACAAACTACCAGGTAAGAGCAATAAAAGCGGAAAATTAATTAAACACTCTGAATTAGCAAAAGACAAATAAAGAAACAAATTCATGAACGATGGAAGCATTTAAATATTTATTCCTTTAAAAAAGACAGTTTTTTGAAAGATAGTGCTTTCTAACAATTATCCACTTCAAAAAGAACTTTAATGACTTAGAGAGATTATGTGGCTTTATCCTCAAGTTAAAAGTGAAAAAGTAAAATACATAATAAATATAAATTAATATCATGAGAAATATGGAAAAATTAATATTTAAAAATATTTTGTGAAAATTCTTGACCTCTGTAATATATTATGTTTATGACCGGACGGTCATAAAATCTGAAGTTTCCTCTTATTTTAATTATTACATTTGAATGTTATTAATAAAATACTGGTAGGCACTTTTATTAAAGATTAGATTAAGAATGAAAATTCTAAAAATAAGTTTATCAGAAAAGTACGATATATCAACACAAAACCCAGGATTAGAACAACCTAAAAATTAATCATAACTCACTTCAATATTAGCATACATGGGTGTATTTTTTTATTTATTATTCTCTGAGTTACGGAATCAGCCTTTATTATAGTCATGATAAGTAAATTTAAACTATTATTCAAAAGTTAATTTCATACTGTATATATCAACCGCGCAGCATAAACTAAATTAAATTTTACTGTACCTTGAAAAAAATTTATTTAATTTCATTAAATAGCTGTAAATTTGATTTAAACACCTTTGAAAGTTTTAGAAAGCATGGTTTAAAATCAAACTTTGGTTGCCGTGTTCATATTTTTTTCAATATTACAGTAATTTATATCGATTAAAAAATTAAACTAGAATATTTTATAATAAAAGGGAAAAATATTGGAAATACATCTGAACTAAATTTTTTATCATTTAAATTATATTATAAACAATTACTTCAAGTTGAACATAAATTGCATCATATAATGCTAGAAATTACTCTTAATAGTATAAATGTGAATAAAACAAAGAAATAAAATGATTCCTAGAAATGTCTGACTTGATTTTCAACTATCAACCATACAAAAATTTTAGCTTATTAAGTTCATCAATCATGAAAAATAAACAACAAAGGAATAAAAATCCCTTACCCACGAATAATTAATTATTTTTATAAAAAAAGCATGTCATGCAAGAACCAGATACAGGGAAGGGAAGCACTGCTTTGGAACCACCCATATCATAGCCAGGTTTTGTCCAAAGTTTCAGATTAGTTCGAATGAAAATTTTAAATTTAAATAACATATCCACTAAGCTAAGGTTTGTAAGAAATTATCTAAATCTACCTATAGTTCAACTTCAGATATACTCATTTGAAGGAAAAATATGATTCAAATAGGATAAAGGAAGTAAAAATATCCATGTTGTTGGAAATGAACTTCTATTAGCCATATATACATATATTTATTTTAACATTTAAAAATAAAAAATGGAAATATATACTGAGAAACGATATTTTGAAAAAGTTAGCTACGTGAATGATAATAAAATCGGAAAAATATAAGTAAAACAAAGAAAATAAAACAAATTTTAAAAAATTATTAGAAATATAAATTATTTAATCAGTTTTTTTTCGATTTTTTAGTAGAGAGAGCATTCCAAAGAACTAGATTAAGTGTTTTAGAAAAATCAACAAGCAGTTGACAATTCATGTTTGATAAACATTCTGTAACTGTATCTGAATCATAGCAGATCAAAGAGGCAAGCTAAAAATAGTAAAATTATAAAAAAGGCTACAACAATTTTTTGTTGATCTAAATATACAATCATCAGATATTTTATTGAGTCAGAGGGCCAAAGAAATATTATTTCATCTGACTTTCCATGTTTTTTGTTAAAAGTAATCATTCTCTCTGAGAAGACAACAGACAACGTTCTGCATATCTTAATGAAAATAAAAATTTACGTACTCTTTAAGCGAAATATATTGATTTAACTCACCAGCAATCTTTAGCTTAGATTCAACAAGACTACATACATTTTGAATACAAAATGATGGAAAAAAATTTAAAATTTGAAAGATAATATCTTTACATAAAATTAAATCTTTCAGATCAACAAATTCAGACAAATATTTTAAACCACTTTCAACCATCCAATTTTCTAATTTCTCATTTACCAATTCAGATTCTTTCTTATCATTAGTCGAAATAATACCAATCCTTATATCTAAAATTCGAGCCCAGAAGAGGTCTCGTTCCAATTTTTTAACCATATTTCGTAGTAAAGAATTTACATACATGTTTTCTTGGACTTTTTTAAACTTCTTAAAATACTTTGAATAAGGATTTAATTCATCATTTAATGATCTGGACCTATTTTTTCTTGTATAAGCATTCATATTTTTATTTCTAAATGAACTAAAAGTTGAAGTCGTTCTGGTAGGAAATCTGTAATAAGATTCACTATTTGGCTCGCTTTTATGTCTAGCTCTCTCTGTTCCATATAATGAAACATACAAGAAATAAATATTATATTTCTTTTTCATACCAGAACCTGTATTACCATTGCAGTATCCTAAGTGGCAAATGTAACGATAGTCTGAAGGAAACCGATGATCAACCCAACAAACTGAAGGATTGAATCGTTCTTGAAGGTCTTCAACACATAAAAAATTATTAGGACTGCAATTATTTTCTTTAATTTCTTCATAAGAAATTTCTTTGTTCTTCATTTTTACCGTTGGAACGGTCCACGAATCTTTGAATAATCTGTTCATATTCCAAAAAATATAAAGCATAATTAATGAAGGATTGTATTCTCCACATGATATCTCAAAAACATCTTTCAAATTATATTAATTATCCATAAAGGTTACCGTATGATAATTTATTGGATTCAAAACCTTCACCAGAAGAAATTTTTTGTATATATGAAATCGCAGCAGATACATCAATCATAATAGGATGGTTCATGCTACTTTTTATTTGTTCGTCAATTGAAGTAACCAAAAAATTATAAAGAAAATTTAATGGATTCAGGATATTTATATATTTCCTAACCTTTAGCCGAATATATTCCTATGCAAAATAATTATAAAGATAAAATAAAATTAATAAAAAGTACTTACATCACCTAGCACTGGACCATTATAATTATGAAGAAATACTGATTTTATATTAAGATACCTGAACTCGGTAGTAAGAGATTTTCTCTAATATTGATTAATTTGAAACAAAATATTTACGCTTTTATCAACAATAACAATTATAAGAAAGTTCTTTTTAATTTTACCAAAATAATACTTAACAGGTTGAGTAGTTATTACAGTTAATACTTTTTTTGACTGACTTAAATATTTATTTTTATTCACAAAAGTTTACCGAGCTTTAACAATTTTCAAGTGTATTTGAACAAACATATGGTCTACTAAACGTTTGACATATTGTTGATCAAATTTATCAGAATAATCTATGAAAGAATATTCCGAAACTCCTTTAGCGGCAAAAACATCAATGTATTTCTGAAATAGCTTACGAAGAAGATTACGATCTGAATTTCCATAATGCTTTAATAAAATGAATAAAATGTAAATAGGTATTACATAATGAACAAGTGATTCAATTTTATCCAACGAAAAAGCAACTAAATGTCTAGACTTGGATAGGAGTAGATCAATATCATCAACCTATAAATATTACCTCAATAAAAATGAACAAATACTTCTAAATTGTTATCATTATTTCCGATTTGGTTTATTAAATTTCTAAAATACGATAACTGTGTATTTTCTAAAGATATAAAAATATTGAACAGGTAAACATGCCATTTATGCTAGTCGTTATAACATGCTAAAAAAGTAAACCAATGCTAAAAATTTAAACCAGAAAATTGTAAAACTCTTTGGAATACATATCTGTAGGAACAAATTCTGATGAAAAATTTTGAATAAGTGCCTTATCCCAGAGCAAGGTATGAAAATGTAAGAAATTTACGTTAAAGTCAGACTTTGATAGAATCTACAGATACTCAGAATAAAAAAGAATTACTACTTCTGATCGATAAAACGGTATTTTCTGCAATTCAAATATAATTTTTTTCGATAACAGCTGACTAGAAAATGATACATAGCGTTCTTCAATTAAAGATTCGCTAGAAATAATTTTGCAAAGATCAGCCAAATTATTGACCGGAGACCTCCCAGATCTGTTCGAAATTATACCACTGTAATAATGACATAAATTGAAAAGTCCTAGTTTTGATACATTAATTAAATTAGAAATTTCTTTTTTTTCATTTCGTAACCGGAAGAATGAAGAAAGAGATTGTGTTATAGATTTGTATTTTTCGGGAGATAGGCCCGATGTAAAACAAGTATATAATCTAAAGTTGCCATTTGATATATAGCAAATGATCAAAGGTCTCGCATGTATGTTATTATATATATCATTAACGTTTTTATCATTATACCTATCAGGGGAACATAATTTTGGGTAATCCTGACTCTGAGCTATATAAAAAAGAATAAATGAACCATAGCATTTCTTATTACAAGAACAACTAAGTGACCGATGGAAATGATACCTTGTGGATTGACATGGTTCAGGATTTATAAAAACCGAACTATAAAATACTGGAATAAATCCAGAAATAATAGAAAATATGCTTTCAACTGTTTCACAATAAAAATATGACTCAAAAAAAATTTCGTATAGTTTTATATGTTGATATCCTAAAGAAATAATTTTGTTGAATCCTTCAGGAAGTTCTTGGACGATGAAATTATCCAGAGTCAGAGCATCAGGGTGTCCAGATTTAAACTCTAAAGATAGAAATGTTTTTTGTATTGATCGAAACACTGTATAGAAATTATATACTGATGGAAATTTTGGAACATAAATCCTTAATAAATGTGTTAAGTATACCAGAAATGTTTCTATAAGTGAATTTAAAATACGTTTTTTAACCATTTCTCTAATATGACTTAACGTAGCATCGCCATTTTTCCAAACTTGTACTTGAATAACAGATGTTAAATCGGATACATCAACCCAACCGTCTTCAAGTTCTAAATCAAAAGTTGAAAGGATATTTGACACATTATACGTCTCATCAGCCATAATATCAACAAAAGGACCACGAATTGGCCTCTCAAACACACCTTTATCATAATATAAAATCGTAAATAAAATAATTCGCTTATATTGATCAGATTGAACGTGAGGAATTATATAATAGTCATAGAACTTTGATTCTTTGCATGTTACTACATTATTATCCCTAAAATAAGCTTTGAATTCAAAGTTAGTACGTTTAGGAGTAACTAATCCCTCAAAAAAGTTGTTGCTAACTATTTCTGGGAACAATTTTAAGCAAAACGTATCAAAAAGGTTAGGTATATAGTAGTTAAATATATACATGGGTGGAAGATCCGGGTTTTGAAAAAAATCAATATCAGATTTATTCAAGTTACATATACGGTTTCGCAATAGTTGAGTATTTATTATGTCAAATGTTGCTTCTTGCAACGATAATGCTATTTCATTTATCAACTCATTTCTTTGATCGACGTCCAGACCACATAAACCGTAAATCTTCAGCAGTAAAAATGAGCCATTGTACGTGTTTTCAAATAGAGGGTTTACAATATTTAATCTTGAACATGTTTTACTATTACATCTTGTGTGTGGTCTACTTGATTGGGTTAATACTTCCAAATTTTCATGTTCTGAGTGATTAGTTATTTTGAAATAAAAGATATTTCTTTCATTGTCATTTAATACAAACATCATGTTCCTGTTAAGCACAACCATATGACTTAAATAAGATCTTACAACTTTCATCACATTATCGTTTTGATGTAGCCTAGGATGGTAGTATATCTTACTTTTATGGATCAAAGGACAAGAAAATTCACCTGATCTAAAGTCTCTGTAATAGCTAGGCAAAACATTTCCATTGTGTAATTGATCACGAACAAAATGTATTGAAAACTTGTCATTTAAATGCATGGGGCCTTGATTGATAGCTCGACTTATTTCATCCTCGGGTTCCAGGAATGGGCTGCAGTTGTGGGTATCCATTAATTCCTGAAGTAAAATGGTTTGATTAAGCTCTTTAACAATTTTCATAGCTTTGTGAAACAGGTGATTACATGAAGCATTCATATTATCCTCTGAAGTTCTAGCATCATGATTAGTTTTATAGATTGAATATATATTGAACAGCTTTGGATTAATTTCAAGTATGAGCCAAAAATAATTTGATATTGAATCTATAATCTGATTTATATTTATTCGTGGGTACAGATTTTCTGACGACATTAATTTTTCAATAGGTATATCGGTTAACGATGTTTTCTTAATAAAATTTTCAGAAGTACGATATAAAGCACTTCTTGTTCGCCTCCGTTCTTTACGGAAAGAAAAAATAATAGGATAATTTACAGTGTTTTGATTGGGAGCTTTGTTTTCCCTCTGATTCTCAGTTTCGATTAATTCTTGAGATACAATATCAAAGTCTTGGGAGGAATAAAGTGGAGAACAAAACCTATCAGGACTATTATCAGATGAAAATACATCAAAGCTAGTAGAACCAGTTAAGAAATGATATTCATTCACAGACCGAGCTTTTGAAATATTACCTATAAAATCGATTGTTGAAGTAAACAATTTTTGATGAAAAATTTGGAATAATCTTTCAGTGTTTGAAACAAACGCCAAAGGGAAAGAATTAAAAAACAACTTTCTTTTGTCAAAAGAAATCTTTTCATTATGATTTTTATGGTTCATGATTTCATCATCTCTTGCACATTCAGTGATTTTCGTAATAATTTCTGTACTTACTATGTTTGGATAAAATTTAGTTAGAAAAGCACAACAACCATAAAACTCGTCATTAAAAAATAAATGAATTTTTCGAACAAAATAATAAATATTTTCTATTTGCATATTGGAGAGATCGAGTTTGTTCAAACGGTGTTTATTAATAAAGTCCGAAAGATGGCTTAAGTTGGCATCAGATGTTTTATTTTCATTCGGTATTCCTAATAACGTGAGTGAAAGAATTACTCTAGAAACGCTTGAATTAACATCTATTTTTCCAAAAAAACTCATCAAAAATTTTATTACATCATTATCGCAAATTGGAACTTCTGTAAATGGTATTGTGTACTTAGATGATACTTTATCGTTTGAAATTGTGATATTAATAAAAATATTTACAAACAAAGGAGGTAAATATTGAGTCTCACTGTCTTCAGCTTGGCCGATATAGTAAAGCATTTCTGGAAATCCTATAATGGGTTTAAAAATGTTTTTGAAGGTTTCGGAAAAGCAAGATGATAAGTAATTTCTTAAAGATAACATATCGTTTTCTATACTTGATTGACTAATATCATTCCGATTAAAAGCAAATTCATATACTTTATTATATGCTGAAATGAAGTCCTTAAGATCAATTCGAATAATACATTCATCACAAACAGCATCTAATAGTTTATTGATATTAGAGTGTAATATATTGTCGTGATTTCCACAGTTTTCATGCTTTCTTAACGCTTCATGAAGCGAAAACAGCTGAGTTTTAAAAAATGTGTCTGTAAGATCTTCAATTAGCTGAACAATTTCAGAATCATGACAGGATATTAAAATATGGAAAGGAGACGGAAAACCTCCATCTGAGTGAATTAATTGACTGAATTGATTTAAAAAATCTGTCATATTGATACATGTATATTTTTTCTCACTTTTTACAGTATTTTGAGCCACAGGATCATGTACTCTAAGAAGAACAATTGGAATAATATCTTCACTTAACAAATCATTAAATGGTTTTGTCAAAAGATTCAAAGAACATAACGAAAGAGGTACTATAACCAACACAGGATCCTCAACATTTTTCAAAACAGTGATCATAAAATCATCCAGATTTTCATCGTTATATAATTCCGAACCCAAGTAACTACTCCAAAAGTATTTGGAATGATACCTAGGCAAAAGTATTTCTCCCTCCGAGCTTAATAAGAGATGGTAAGCAAGTTGTTCAAGTAAATTACAAATTCCATCCCTCCCATTTACTGAAGAATAACCAATATATGGGAATGTAACTAAAAAGTATTCACAAAAATTTTTAAAAAGCGCACAAGGATTAAAAATATTATTAAATGTCAATGAGTGTTTCACACAGTATACACCAGGAAATTCTTTATTAGAAGTTATATGATCTTTATTTCCACAGTAAATACATTTTAAATCTGATACTAAATTATTAACACAGCCCTTAATAATATTTCTTCTATTTTTTGTTCCACACATAGACTTAAATTCGTTTTTAGACGGCATACTCCATGATGACACTTCTATAAGTGTATGATATGTAATAACCTTTTCAATCTCATCAAGATCATTATTTATTGCTGATATAAGATAATCATCCGGAGAAACAAGGTTTGAAGGATTATAGAGATCACAGGTAAACCCGTGAAACGGTTGCATTCTGACATTCACTGCGAATAAGCATAAATTAGGATTTTTAACATCTAAACTATCATCATGTTTAGTTGTATTCAATTTTACAGGCGAAAATATTGAAAATTGGTAGACAAAAGATCCGATAATGCTGGCTTTATTTAAGATGTCAGGATAATACAGAGGCAATTCTTTGTAATAGGTCAGACAGAAGTTAGTTGAGAAAGCTAATCTACAATTTTGCATAGCCTTAAGATTGATTAAGCACATGAATGAAGAGTTTAAGAGGCTCTTCTTCCAATCGTGAGAGTTCACATTAGTATCTTCACCAAATTGAAAAAAAAGTGTTATATTATAATCAGAAAACTTATGAGCTTTAACAAGGCTTCTCTTAAAAATAAAATGAAATTTATTAGTTTCATTATCTAAAGATATACTCGTAGGGTTTCCAGGCCATCTAACAATCATTTGATCCAATGGTTTCTTTGTAATAAAAACCATCACATTGTATGAACTTCTATCATTTCTTTGAATAAAACATTTACACGAACTGTGAAAGTTCTGAAAACGAACCAACCCAAATGGTTTAACAAGGTTTCGATCAATAATTTCTGTGATATTTGCACTCGCAGTTTCGTTGCGATTAAACTTATTTTTGAATGTTGAAATAATATTCCCTATCAAATCTAACATGGTCTGGTACCTCCTATGTCCAGGAGTACCACAAGAAAATCCGCATGTAATTTTAAGGCTATGGGAAATACCCATTACTTTTACGACACATAAGTCATAAGGGATAGAAGCTTGATCACTAATGTTTATTATTAAAAAATTATATCAAAGTTACTATTTCAGTAATTTAACGAACATAGCGTTTTGAACAAGGTGAAAATCAGACCATGATTCCAAAAAATTAAAAAGTACCATACGTGATTTTTCAAGGTTGAACTCACTGAACTTGAATAAGTTACCATCATAAACAAGATGCAAATTACATCTAAAATAAGTACAAAAGAAGCAATTATAAACTCGTGTGGTAGAATAATATGAAAGACATGACAATGAAGCCACGTTGACCTATACATATATATTGAAGAAAATAATAGAATTAACCAATTTCTATGATCAATACCCAAAAATTTAGCCCAGGTATCTATAAAAAGACGCCAGGCTTCATTGTCAGATATTCTAAGAGGTAAATAAATAAAACAACTTAGAGAAACTTTCGCTTCTGAAAATTTGCAACATAGTTCTAATCATAACGATAAAAATATCAATTATGATAATTACAAACGATTTTTCGTCAAATGCTTCAAAGATACTTCCTTGAATCATTCTAGAAGATGACTCAAATATAATTGAAATTTTTTTCAGCGAATGGATAAGGGACAAAACGTTGTCCACATATTGGTTTCTAAAAATCAGAAAAAACAGAAAAAAACAACTCTTCCACAAACTCATGGAACATACTCAACTCAGAAGGACTTGTATATTATGGAAAACAATAATAAAAATACCTCAAAGTTCGAAAGAAGTCTAAAGGTGAATTTAGCCTTTTAATTAGTGAATAACATCGGATTTCAAGACAGACATGAGTACTTTGATTGAGATTAATGGGCCATCCCTATAAAAGTTAGATTAAGCTATTACATATATACAGATTTGGCGATATAATGAATATATACATGAGAAAGAATAGGAAAAGTGAGGCGTAAAGTAATCGTGTTTTTTTCTATATATGTGAGAATAATCAATGAGAAATTCATTACCAAGCTCAATTTCATGTACATTATAACCTTCCCTAGTTTTAATAATGATAAGACTGAAGATATCAAGAATTTAATAAATAAGAAAAAACTTCCCAATTGGTATATGTAAATCAAATTCACGTAATTTCCAGGTATATTCTTTGAAACCATCTTTCATAAGAGGAATAGATCTATCAATATAAAAAAAGAATATCATTCATGAAAACTCAAATGGTAAATTTGTTCGCTTTAAAACTTCCCGGCAAAGAAATATTCTGGATACAATATGTGGAAGGATTTTTTCTATAAGAATAAAATTTCATGAAAGAAAATCTTACTCTCTTTTCTCGGTGGATCGTCTCTACTAATCTATTAATGTTACAGCTCGATAGGCTTAAAAAATATATTAATAAAAACTAACGAAATAATTTGCACCAAGTAAGATACCAGATGTAGTCGATGAAAATAGACTCATAGCAGATATATTAGGAGCGAATCCGAACCAAAATATATATTTTATTAGAATAAAGAATACTTTTGCATTGACAACCTTTTTGAACCCAATAAGATAAACGAGCACGTTGCAGCCAAATGATATAGCCTCTTTAATATTGATAAAATTTTTTGCAGTTTCGGTGTCACGAAACAACCATCAGTTAGTACGATAATTGCTTCAGAAATATTAATACTTAAAAGGAAAAACCAGATGTTTGAGTGTCATCCAGAGCATAAAGTGAATCAGTTGATCGCTTAATTACATATGAAAGAGTTTTGTTTACACAATTTTCATTTGACTAAAATAACAGGAACTGAATTTAAATAAAAATACAGAAAGCATAGATATTAGCCATTCCAACAATAGATTTAGACGAAACTTTAAAATTTTTAACATCGAAGGTAGATTTTCAGGGGTTACAAGACATCCTTGAATCAGGATCTACATAGATTATATAACAAATTCATAAATAGATCATCACAAAATTGGTTGCCAAAAATCATAAAAATTCGATCGCCAATATGTTGTCTTCAATAAAAAAGTAAAATTCCGATTCTGGTCTATTTTTCTGTGGCAAGATTATCGTATTGTTTTAAATAATACAAGCCCAGTCTTATTAATTAACTTGAAAAGAATTTGATGATAGTAATAAATTTATGGTTAATAATTTGCAAACAAAATAAGAAAAACAGTAATTTGATGCTAAATAAACCGAGTATATTGAAAACTAATAACGAAACTATTTAACTAATATAAATATTTACAGATTAAAACTCCATTGAGTCCTTAATTGATTAAATAATAAATTTAAATTTTATGAGATGTTTATTTAAATAAAAATTACGACACATCTATATTGAAATAAGGTGCAGCATTTAGTGAACCTTAAACCTATTCAGATATCAATTGAAAGGTTTCTGATTTCAAGGATTTAAACAATACAAGCCATTAGTTCAATAATTATCCGATTTTTTTGGTAATTGAAAATCAAGAAATAACATTTATCAGAGTTACAATGGTCCCATCAAAGCAGCTGATAAAATCTCTTAATTATCGTTGTTAATTCAACAATGTGTCTATCCGTTTATTAACAAGCATAAAAAACTTTACGGTTACATTTTGCAGAGTAAATCCATTGTTAAATTATTCTTGAACTCCTGTTTTTAATTCGAATATTTTTCATCTAAAAAAAATTTGTGGTCACTACTTTATGCAACGATCAAGTTAAAAATCATTTATATAAAAATCTAATTCAGTTCAATTTATGTATATATTTTATAATTATGATATGAATCGGAAATTTCTTAGGTTTATAGACACGAATACTAGATATTATCGATATTCTTTAGTAAAAAAGCATATGTAATTTTGTTGAAAAAACCATTTTTTAGGAATTATAATAAACACATTATGAAAAGACTATACAGGTACCAATAGCTACTACCACTAAGTTTTTATCCTTTTTTGACTAGAAAAAATTTTATTATGCCAAAACATTAGTTATTAATCAATTAGCTAAATAAACTTCTCCAAGCAATGATAAATTTTAGTAATGGCGGAATTCTAGTTATGATTTACACATTCTGACTACACCATCAGATGAAAGTATAAAAATTAAATTTTAAAATAAGTTACAAATTTCAACTAACCTTACACTAGATAAATATTTTTGATGTAGGTCAGTTAATATCATATCATGGCCGAAATAAAACCGTCAAATATAAAATATTTAGAAAATATCGTTTAAAAAATTATTTTTACATATTTATTAATTAATTTATAAATCAAATTTTAAATATTTGTCAAAACCGAAAATAGTAGTTTAGAAAGCTTATATTATGGAAAAAAGATACATTTATCAGACTTATTGCAATGATCTGTTAATGAAATGACCAATTGGAATATTTGCTATTTTTTCTACGTCATAATCATAAAAAATAGCCTGAATAAAATTTACATATATTCACATACAAGTCATAAAAACACTCATTAACTACAATTATAAAGGTAATAACCAATAGACTTTAAAACTGCATGTAACATAAAAGCTTAAACATGGAATAAATTTTCTGAATACAAAAACAGAACCTCTTGTTAGCAAAGGATAAATAGGGCGAGTTCTATAATGTGTAGATTATATAATGGTAATAAAACCGGATGAAGCAGCTAATACATACTATCTAGCAAGATGGACGGCTGTACAAAGAATTTTTAAAAAACGCTTTACATATCATTTCATCTTTTTTGTGTCAAAGGCAAAGATGTAGGAGCTGCTAGCATAAATTGAGTCAACATTAGAAAAGATTTAAGGTCAATATGCCGACAAATCAATTGGTTTAACGATTGGACATAGACCTTTCACTACTTATTATATCAATACATGGATTTTCTAATTATTAATTAATCTATTTGTTAAGAATTAAATTTTCAGTATATATTTGAAAACTTTTGTGCACCTTAAAAACTCCACATAGAATGAAAATATCTTTTGTCAATACAAGAAAAACATGAGCTTGCAAAGTATGACTCACTTACTGCCAGCATAATTCTTCAAGTATACCTAACATAGGTACTCTACACAAATATTATCATTTCCAAAAAGTTATACGATACTACTGGAACTCATAATGCTAATCTATGGCTCTTGATAAAAACAACACAATATAACGTTAATAGGAGGTTATGAAAAAATTTTTAAGTTGAAGTTCCTGAATCATGAAAAGAAACACAATATTCTAATTGAGGGAGAAAAACTGATTGCATAAAATTAATTTAAATCATAAATAAATAATAATATATATGAAAATCAGGTCACATTCAAATCGATCCAACGCCATTCCTAAAAACGAAAAAAAACTAATTCAATAGTTTAAAAATACCAACCTGACGCTTGATTTTAAATTGTAATTTTTCATAAAATTATTTTATAAATTCAATCAAACCTAATATTATAGAGAGATTCAAAAATGAAAAATTTTTTAAGAATTTTGAATGCAGCCTATACAAGATTCACAGAAGATAACTAATGTCTATCAGATATTAGGTAAAACTGGCATTCCAGTGAGATGGACGCTCGATGATATATAGTAATTCTTCACAAAATATTTTATATAAATTTTTACACATTAATTACTTTCATGTTGCAAATGATTTTTCCTTCCTCTAAATGACACAAAATTTTAAAGTTTTGCAACGATTAAAATGAGATGACACACAAGCTGATAGTTATTCGGTATGTTCAGGGGTGCTACAGTTCCTCATCATCTAAAAATGAAAAAAACGATATTACGGATCTTTCATAATCTATACTTATATTTATATAACTAAACTTCAGTAATAAGCCAAAATTTAGATTCTTTATTTTTTGAACTTCAATCTAAAAGCAGCAAAAAGCTTAAATACAAAAACTGGGTTAATAACCGTAAATACTAAAAAGATATAAAATTATTAATTTATGAAATAATATATTAGTTTTTAAATCTAAATGTTATTTAGAAATAGAATAGTATTACAAGGGGTACATGTCAAAAGTGTCAAGATATAAGTTTAGGATATCGTAGTAGATTAGGTATAGAACAACTATTAAATCTAGAAACATATAAAAAATTTGAAGCAATTTTTCATATTTAAAAATATCTTAAAAGGTAAATAAAATTTTATCAGTTCTACAATATAATGATAATGAGTACAGCCATATAAACAAAGAAAAATATTATAATGGAAAGAAATAATCGAAAAAACTCTTCGAGATGAATGTTATAATTTCTATTCTGTTAAATATTTTTATTCCGAATCTATACAATATATTAAGGAATAAGGAGGTTCTGGCTTTTGAAATTTTAATATACCTTTATTCTTAACGTTTTATATGTTTATGCTATGTTATTAGAGCAAAGAATTCTATCAAAAAGGTTAAATTTTTGTATGCAGTTTAATATAATTGGTTTCACAATTCCAAAAATGACCTACTTTAATATATAGGAAAATATTTTCCAAATTCTTAATAGAATACAAGGTTTTAGCACATATATCAATTTTATACCTGACGTGAAGGTGGGAGCAGTTTTGATGATGCAATTACTGAAATATATAAATCTGGAACAAAATCATATCCGGGAACTAACTCATTCTATTTTTATTCAATATCGTGATAAAAATTAAAAATTACTCTTGTCAATAAAGAATCCAAGCAAGAACACAATGTCTCATATATCTTTTCGAAAACAATACCGCTACCATCACAATCCTTTATAATCCAATTTAAAACAATCGTAAATTCAAAACCATGTATAGAAGATAAGACGCAACATCAATACAAAATACAACTCTGTACGTATTAGCAATAAAAGAAACATGTGTCTCAGATATAATTCTGCAAGGTTCTGTGGGATCTCGGTTAGAATCAAACGGAACAATAGTGGTAATTTGAAATTCTTCAAACGAATCCTTAAAAATAACCACAATATCAAAATTTTTATACATCACTTTGAGGAAGTTTAGCAGCAGAAACATATTTATTCAAGTTTTGTATAAACCATTGAATGCGTGTACTTAAGGATATTCTATACAATGATCCAACTTTTATATAAATGTGCTTAGCCGCATCTTCCTAATAACAATAAAAAATTTCCCCAAAAATCATGAACATAAATGTTTAATGGTTCTCCCATGCAAGATAACAAAAACAAAATCAAAACCACTAAACGCTCCTTAAATGAGCATGTGTGGACCTGGTCTGGTTTATGCGCTTAATTGGTGTAAACCCTCAGTTCCTCTTTTATTATTCCTCTATTTTTTAGTAATCGAAGCTTTTGAACACGTTCATCATCTTTTATGGAAAGTTTTTGAGTGGGTCTGTGATTTCTTTTGTATGTAGACATACAAGCCAATTTAATCAGACAGTGATTGCGTTAAATTTCTTTTATTTTCTCCAAATGGATAACTGGGGGTCTGATGTTAAAAATTTAAAGAAAAAACGGCTAAAAACTCATGTCACTGTTATCGGATATTTGGTAACTAGTATTTTAATATATAAAATTGCATATATTTTATGTTGCGTTTAATTTTTTTAAATCCCTGCTTAGACTTGAACTTCAAAATATATGGTAGCGAACTGTGATTGCATCGAAGGTTGTGGTTTTGCTTCAAAAAATATTCGTCATTGGAGTCGACATCGGAAATGAATCTCCGAAACATTTTCTTTTATTAATCTAGAAAATAAATTTTTTAATAAATTAAAAGTTTAAGAAACTATCTGGAAAGAAATGTAAATTATATATTCAATCAATGAAACTCAAGCTATTCTAAGTTTGATTGATCAAAGGTCTCATTAATTGGAAAATTTTTTATTTTGATTGCTTTTTATTTATACCTAAGATGTTTGATCATCTCAAATCTCACCGGGAAGTATGGAGATGTTATCAACTTCTTCGTGTAATCAATTTTTACCAGATCTAAAATATATTTTGCTTAAATATACTTTAATCTGAGAAAAATCCAAAACCCATGATCTGAACTTTTCGTTAAGGTTTAGTTGAAAATAATCTATGCATTAATCTCTTATATAGTATCACTCATGGATTAGAACTTTTTAACGTAAAAAACGGTAAAGAAATATGTGCACAATCAGAAATATTAAAAATCAACTTACACTCGTATGGTTTATCTAAACAGTAGATCTGGATTAATCATGTTGTAACTAACTTTTAAAAGATTGTAAAAACTTCTTACGTTTTTTACTGAGAACCAATATGATTAAATTGTACCTTAATTAATACAGTATTATATTTTGAATAATTATACTATGAATTTTTGTAAGCCATACGAGAATTTAAGAATATAGTTAAAGACCGTTAGATTACTTTTTTAAGAGGGAAAATTTAGCATAAGATCTTTATTGTATATTTTAGCGAAAAAATTACTTTATAATTCAATTAATATTTTTTTTCTAAGCTATGGAGGAAAAAACCTTTACCTGCTCCTTATACTTTTGAAGGCGGTTCAGTAGGGTAGGACTTACCTCCAGCCCGCTTTCGCGTCAGGATAGGCGCCAGCCACAGCTTTCCAGCGCATAGTTCAATTTATATAGTTATAAGTTTTTGTTGGATTTTTCTTTCATGTATAATTTATCTTTAATTCTGTCAAGTTTGAAGACAATTTTTCATTGAATATAAATTTCCTTTTGGATGATTATAACAAATTATTCAATACTATTAAAGGATAAGAGAACCTTGGTCGTAGGCAACTTTCCATTTTTCTAGCATGTTATTATTTCGATTGACAGTTGTTTTAAGGTTTGTTATCGTTATAAATAATAAAATTAAATTTTCCAATGGATTTATAAGAAAAAAATTTTATAATTTACCAAAATCTTTTTTTTTGATTAGTAAGAGATTACATAAACTTGAAATGCGTCCAATATTCTTTTGGTATAAGATTGTTGGGGACCCTATATTAGATACTCTTTTATCCGTATTCATACTGCTTTTTTTAAATTCTGAAAATTATATAAGCTTGTTTTTGAGTTATATGTACCATCGTTTATAACTATTTCAAAATTTATTTATACTTGATTATTAAAGAATTCCAAAAATCAGTTTTGATGTATCTATGCATCAAGCTGAATATCACGATCATTATTATTTCATGAATTAAGACATATTTGGGGTGTATTACATATGCGCTAAACAGCTCTTAAACATTTTTTTGTATGCCGACAACTAATTGGATTATATATTAGTATGCTATTGTGTGATTAACCTTTGATATTGTCGTAACCGCACGGACGGCATCGTAATCAGAATCTCTCAGGGGAAACGCCTTAGGCATCAGATTATAATTATTAATATATATATATATATTTATGCTTATGCGAAACTTCTCATTTCACAAGCCAGCAGGAGGCCTTTCCTGCATCAATTTCTTCATGCGGAACTCCCGAGCTCCGCATAGGACTACAGCAATATATATAATAAACATGTCTAATTAGGTGCCCCTAGTTCATTATTCAATACACTATCGTTCGTTATTTGTCATTTATACTATACCCCGCATCCCTTCCTCCCTCTGGTCGCATTCCACCACAAGCTCCTTGTATTTGATAGAGTACGAATCTAACGTGCGCGTTCTCTATTTTACTTGCTTTCATTAAAACTAAAATTATTTTCAATTAATTTAAAAGTTGGCTGTTCATAGTCTGTATTATCTACTCTGTTGATAGGTATTCCCACGTTCGAAAGCTTTAAACAATGCATAGAGTCATATTTTACAATTTTGTTTTCACTTCTAATTTTAACGACCTTTCCCGAATATTTAATAATTTACCATCCTTTTTTCAAAATTATAGTTTATTTTGCCCTTTACCAACATTTTTAGCAACACATAATTTCCATTTAAACGTTTTTTATA
>LDMZ01045348.1:0-28811 GCA_001455285.1 Sphaeromyxa zaharoni
GTTTAAAGCCCGTGGGGGAACCAAAATTAGGTCCCTTTATGTGAGACGGTTGCAGACTGGGTCAGCCGCGGACGAGCATCACAGCATTTTTTGTTGATTGTGACTTTTTATCGACAGAATTTTCATTTAACTCTAAACGTATTTCTTTTTCGACATTCTCGAATATATTCTCAGAAATTTTAAATGATTTAATTGAAAATTGTTCCAGTAGTACATCTTTTCCTCTAATATTCAATTCAATAAAACTTATTGAATCTAAAGGGTCAAAATTTCTGCTTTATTGAGAAAGATACCGTAATTGTCAAGTTTTTCTTCAACAAAAATTTGACATTCTTCATTTTGTCATTTAGCATGCTTAAAGCAATTGAAAATCGCTTCTTTTGAAACTTCCTCCCATGCAAAATCAGAAAAAATTATTGCATCCTTGATGTTTAAATTCTTATAGGCATTAAAAGTGGATTGATCAGGTTCAATTCTTTCGAAAATTTCTTTTAACTTTAAATAAGAAAATCTAGTTTTAAAAAATCTTATAATCCCTTGGTCTAAGGGCTGCAAAACAGAAGTGGAATTTAGGGGCAAATAAATCAATTCTATGCATTTTAATTCCAGGGAGATTTTATGAGCTGCACAATTGTCTACAACAAGCAAGATTTTTCTCATATTCCACTATAGTTTTAAATCCCAATCAAGCAGCCATTTGGTAAAGATATTGCTTGTCATCTATACTTTGAGGGAATTTCGATAATCATCCATGGAGTCGTATGAAAACCCTTTAAAACATCTAAAGGATACATATTTTCCTATTACAAAAGGTTTTAATTTGTCGGTTCCAGTCATATTTACACAAAAAAGAATAGATACACGATCTTTTAAAAGCTTGTAACCATTTCTTTTGTTTTGCATATAGATCTGGAAGGAATATCTTAGTAAAACCATCCTCTCTATTCGATATTGTATGTATTCTCAGGCCATATTAATCAATTGGTTGTCTAATAAAATTAAGAAATCCATCTTTGGCGGGATTTTGATTGTTTGCATATGATTCACCATGTAGAGATTGTAACTTCAGGGAATTTCTCATTTTAAAACATGCGAACCACACCTTAGATGTTTAAAATTTATCTTGACCTTGTTTAGCTGCACTTTCTATTGATTTTTTAATCGGTTAATTGTAATTAAAATAGCATCTGAAGTTTCTAAATTTTCAATCCCATCTAATAAAACAAGGTGAATACATCCATATTAAAATATAGGGGATCTCCATTTTTTTATGTTCTAATTTTGAATTTTCAATAATATATTGTTCATTTATTATAATATCGTTTATACTCCCCTTGAGATGTCTTTCTTGAACTTAATAGAAAATGAAGTTGATATTCTCTCATCAGAAACCAAAGGATTTGCTTTAATATAGCTGATAATTGCCAATTTTTCTTCTATTGATGTCTTAACACATTTTGTTATCCTCATTTTTGGATAGAAAATTCAAAACAAAGATTATATTTTATACTTAAGATATATCAAACAAATATTTTTATAAATATACCTTATAAACGTGCTGTTAAAAGTAACTGTAGGGAAAATCGCGGATATGAAAAGTTCGCTGCAAAAAAATAGCATTTTTTGTTAAAATTCGGGATTATGAAAGATTTTACCGCACTTTGTTTTGGATATCCATCAGTCTCAAGGTATTAATGATAAAACAGCCACATACTTAAAAATTTCAGATAAATCTTGGTGGTATAATATCATTTAACTAACTTGATATTTGACATTGATCGTACATTAAAGTTGATAGTAATATTATCTTCCTAATAAATGCGAAAATGTATTCCATTGCTGTTATTTTTAAATTTGCTGTAAAAAATTTTTTAATTAAGAGGATGAAGTATGCTCTTTCAACTTTCTAAATAAAAAAGCAAAAAATTGAACAAAAAATTGAACAAAAAATATTAGTATTTTTTAATAAATAAATATGAAATACTATTTCTATTAATATTTTCAAAAAATCATTCTAATCACTGGAAATATTTCTTTTTTGATGGAAAAACAGGAGAATCACAAAAGAAAATATAAGGGATACAGTCAAACCAAGGCAAACAAATGTCAATCTAAAAATCGTCGCGTAATTCCTAAAAAATTTATATTGAGTAATCTTATTTAAATTTTACCAAATACAAATTTACGCTTGGAAAAATAAAAATCAGTTTATTTCGTTTAAGTATTTATAACTAATCGGTTTTTTTATTTTTCAAATAAATACAGTAATAACAAATTGCATATGTGGATAATTTTATAGTTTGAGTTAGGTTAAAATATTATTGAAAAATATATCCCTAAAGAATAATTTACTTCTAAGAAAAATTTTTTTTAATATTTTAAAAGATGTTTAAAAATTTCAATTGTTTTACAGGTAAATTTTTATATGATATGACTCCCTTTAAAAAGTTAATATATATAAAAAAAATTACAATGTTTTTCAGTTTAATAGTAATTTCAAAAATTATTACCATCAAAATATATATAAACATAATATGATGAAAATGTCACAAAATTGGTTCAGATGTAATGTGTAAGATTCTATCAATAAATGAAAAAGGAAAACAATAAAAGGTTTGATTAGATATACATTATTGCCAATTAATATAAATAAAAAATTCATTACGAATTTGAAGAGCATATAACTATAAAAACGATGTCCTTATTGAAGATAAATGTAATACATCACATTTGTTATTGATGAATAATATTTATTAGGATTGAAAATTTCAGTTTATGAAATATAAATAGAAATTAAAAAACTGAATAAATATGTCCCATATTTTAGTTCAGTTCAAGTAGTATAAAAAAATCAAGTTATTTTGTTATCGGTGACTCATAATATATAGTATTTTCCTCTCATAATATTAACAAAGTTAGGGTTTACAGTTTCGATTTTATTAAAATTAATAGGGAAAATATTTCAGGAATCTGATTTAGATATCTAATATAACTTTCCGATATATATTTTGAAAAGGTTTAATAATTTGCAATATTTTTTTAAAAATGTGGTTGATGTTGATTTTATTCATAAGAGATTTATGTTGACGAATCAAAAGCCTTGTGTTTAGTGAAAAACTAATTTACTTCGAAGGTCAATAAATTAGAGCCATAATATTCATTGGTTTAAAAAATATTGTTTTTTTAAATAAATCATGATATTGTCAAAAAGTACTTTTATTATTGGGAATTTGATCTAAGCATAATATTTAATATTAATGACTCATTAAGGGTCTTTAAAAATAATATTTGTAAGATATATAATAAAATTTGTATAATTACACATAATTTAAAAATTTGTATAGATAAAAAGGTCACCAAAACTTTTGGTAAAATATGAAGTATGTTTTATCGATAACGTTGTAATTATTGCATTAATTTTATATCCACCATTCCTTACATCCAAAGTAACTAATATATATATACTAATCATAATCGTGTTAGAAATCCACTTTGGAATGAGATACGTTTCAAAGTAACACTAGTATTTTCTTAGACATATATAATTTGAAAAAAATATAAATTTTGCCAACCTTATGATGCTGATTTTTTTGTACATGAAGATGCATAAAAAGAATCGTAAATTTTAATATAAAAATATACAAAATTACGCTTAAATACACGTGATATTTTTTTTACAATAGACTAATAATTATAATAACTTCAGTACTTGCAATTTCATGCGCGTTTGGCAACAAATTTAAGCTACATTTCTCCAAATTTTTTTATTTTGTTATATACATCAATGAAAAAATTGTAGTTAATTTAAAGTCAATGTTTTTAAGAAATGATAATTCATCATCATTTGCAATGGAATATATATTATAAAGAAAACTCCATCTGTGTAAAAATACTATCCATGCAAAGACCGAATATTAATCATCTTTCATTCATATGCTAGTGAATATTTGTAGTTCATTCACTACTATGTTTTTGTAAAATATTTTTTACCTAAAATTCTATATCAATACGCGGATTATTTAATTTTGTATTTTGCAGTAAAGATTTTTTAATAAAATTAAATATTTATGTTGATATTCTAGCTTCAAGCAAATGAAGCCGAAAAATTATTAAACGTATTTATGTAGTTAATTAAATTTCACTGCAATTTTTATCGCCTTTTAACATGTTTCATAGTTTATTTATTTTCATTTAAAACCCTTATGATTTATTTTTTTGTAAATAATTTTTATGCTTCAAACTATTAAATGCAGAAACATGAAAGTTATTTTTGAAGATTAAACTCTTTAATAATTATTTCGTTAACAAATATTTAGATAAGCTATTTTTATAAACATAATATGGGATAAACCAATATTTGTTTTAAGAAAAATTAAATGTTTAATTTAGTGGATTTTATTTTATGGGTTTATATAAAATCTTTTGTATTGATTAGACAAAAATAATTTTTATGTTAGAAATTCTTCTAATTAAAATAAACCAGATATAAAATATAATATTATATGTGTATATTATTTTTGTTAAAGGAGCGGGTTTTGATAGGTTTTAATTATTTCCTAAATATTTTATAAATTGATCTCTACATTTAAAAATTTCAAAATGGAAAATCTTCCACTTATAAAAATTTAATTATTTTAATCTTATACAAAGGCAATCAGATAATGAGAAAATTCAAATAATTTTACTTAGGCTAAAATTTTAACTATATCAAGTTGTTATTACTTTTTCAAGTGATGAAAATTCGTTATTTGCTCTAAGTTAGTATAACACAGTAAGTAGCAAATCAAAAATTATTTTTTATATTTAGAAAAATATTTTTGGGAAAAATTTTAGTTATTGATATTGGAAATTTTATAAAACAGATGTAAATTTATGTCAATTTGATAAAAGCAAAATCCGGATTTAATGATATAATTTGATAATGAATTCCACATAATTAAATATTACCGAATATCTGATGAAATAGATAAATTCAGATAATGTTTTTGATCTTAGATCTTCCTGCAATATTTGCATTAAGCAGAATACTAATAAAATAATAATTATTAATGGTTTCAATTGTGAAATAGTACATGCAAAAAATATGAACATGACTGTAATAATGGCGTAGGATTAAAAAACCGAATGAATTTATTTATTATGTTCTTTGAATATTAAAATCTATTATTATCGTAAAAAATAAGAACAAAATACTTTGGGTATTATTTGATAAACCATATCAAATATTGTTTGAATATTAGCCTCAAACTAATATAGAGAATAAAATTGTCAGATCTGAATTTTGATAATAATTTTGTTAGCTGCAGAACGAAGAAAATCTGATATTTTATTTAATTCGATATTTTGAAAGAATATTCATTTCATTTGATCACTCAATACAGCGAATCTGGTTTACACTGCAAAAAATTAAAGGCATTTTCAAGACGACTTCAAAATATATTTTTTGAAAAATTATTGTTACATCCAACAAAAATATTTTCAAAAACATAATAAAGCCATAAATACCAATAACAATTTTATTGGTGAGACAATATAAGTGAAAATTTTTAATAATAATTAAGTAGAAAAAATACCGAGGTGATACAAAAAAGTTGAAAAATAATTTACCTATATATCAGTATAAGAATTCTAAATGAACGCGTCAGTGATATTTTTAAGACTTGAAAAATAGAAAGAAATTAAGTATTTCATTGAAATTCGAAAACTGGTTTTATTTATGGATAATATTATATTGCGATATCACATTTTTCTATTTTAATATATATTTTTTTCTGAAAAAGGCAGCTGATTCAGCCCAATGTCTTTATCAAGGTATCATGCACTATTTCAAATCTGTTTGGCATACAGTCACGATTAAAGATTAAGTAGTGGTAGAAACAGATTTACCACAAAATTAGCTAATTCATCCAGATTTTTTATATCTATAGTAGGAAACATCGAATTCAACACTAAAGGTGGATGAATGCAAATTTATTGGTAAAAGCTGGTTATTCATTATAAAGTGATATTATTAATGAATAATTCGACAATTTTCATACCCGTTTAAAGCTTTAAAAAGTTGATTACTAAATAATCAAATATTTTATTCCAGAAGCCAGTTGGTGTAGAGATAATTGATGCAAAGATCAAAGAATTTGTTAATAATTATATGCTGAAAATCCATTTCTATTTAATTTAAATCCGTCCTCACACATGCTAAAGATACCCTTATAAAAGTATTCAAATAAATTTACGAAATATTTATTATTAATTTTTGAGTCTTGTGACAAAAATGGATAAAAAAAGACAGGAAATTTCAATGGTAATTCATATAAACGCTAGTGGATAAATAATATAACGTGTTAAAATTTTGAAATATTACTACGATAACAACAGGCGATCATAAAAGTGATTTATAATATTTATAGTTGGATACTAATTGCCTAAATCAAAGGACGAGTTACAGTGTCTTAAATTTAGGCTGAATGCAAAATACAATTTAGCTTTTCTTCCAGGTACATTATATATTTTCCATAATAATGAATATTAAAAATTTTTTTATCCCAAGTTTATTTTATTGAGCAAAACATGTCATATTTATACATTTAGAGGGGAAACAGTTAAAAAATATTATAGCTATACTAGGTACAGCTAAAATTTTCTTAAAAACGTATTATTTTAAAGAAATTATTAATCTTTTTCAATTTCTTTAATTTTTATCTGTATTAAGGTGTGATGCTTTTCTTTTGAAAACATATCATACCGAAATTATTTTTGATTTCCAAAATATTAGAACAGAATTTGATTTTCAATTAAACAGAAAAAAGATTCGTGTTTAAATATAAAAGTAAAGCAATAATTATTAAAATTATTATCACATTTAAAGATAATGATATCTCTGGTATTTTTTAAAGATTAGTATCAAGAAAAATGTATGTTCCATGAGAGATATATAATAATATATTTTTAATGAAAAATTTTTAGATTTAGTATCATTTAGCTAAATCCTAAGATATCTAAACAGTGAATAAAAATTGCAAAATCTCATCTATGAAGTAATTATGGTTCTCTAACATTTTTGTGCAATATTTGTTTATGATTTTTTGAATTGATACATTTAGATTATAGTATGCTTCACAAAAGCAAGGCATGATTCAATTTATATAACGTGAAATGAGGTTAATGTTGATTGTTGAACTAATATATCGAATATATAATGGTACCCCATATAAAAAATTTAAGCATATTTGATTAATTAAAACTGTTTAATAAAATTGGATTATTTTCTTGACCTACCTTAAGGGCACGAGATATTCACAGTTGGTTTCGTTTTATTTTTGTAATAATGAAAAAATATGTTTACGATTATATTAATAAAAAATATATTTTTTAATTTCAAGAAAACTAAATCTTTGCTTCGGTCATGTTTTTGTATACTCTCGTTTATTATTTTAGTGATGATTATCTTCTGTACCTAAAGCTGTAGAGGGAAAATATATTTCTGAAAAATAATACTTCAATGAGCCAATAGTCACAAAAACTTTAAAATATAAATTATTAACTATTTATCTGAAACACAGAAGAGTTAAAATTTTGGTTAGTGTTTATTCATTGTGCATAAAGGTTCCCACTGTTTAAATGAAGTAATAATCTGGAGATATAAAATTTTATAAACCAATTGTCTTTTAAAATAACTGGAAAATGATTAGCAATGAAAAATATAAGCTTCTAAAATATACGTTTTATAATTTACGCAATGCAATAATTATAAAAAAAATATTCTGAAATCAGAATTCCTTAACAATTACTCCAAATTTACAATAACTTACTTTTATTAAGCTAAAAGTCTATTGGAGTTTAATAAAACAATATTACTAACTTAGTACAATAAAAAAAAGGTTAATTAGGAAAAATATATATTTGGTTTATAGGATTCTAAAAATTTTCCATTGCGTGATTTTAAAATTAAATAATATATTTTGCGTAAGATCGATATTTTTTTGTATTCTCTCTTTTCAAAGTTTTATAAACTTGTTAATAGTCTACTTGAATGTGACAAAAAACACTCAGAACACTTATATCCAGGTTAGTTAATTTCTTCCTATAAATAGATGTTAAATTGTATTAAAAAAACGATCAAAATATTTTTCAACAAAAATGCATGTACTAAAATAAAACTTAATAAAGTTGTTCAAATTAATAGATTATATATAATTTAAATGAAACTATTGAGCCATTAAAGTCATTTTTCCAAAAAAATGCTAAAAATGGTTTTATAAGTGATGTCTCTTCTTTCTTATATCAACTTTAGTATTTCAAAAGCCCTTTGTTCGTTTGTTTTGAAACTATTTTTCAATTATAACATATATATTTATATATTTTTTAATTAACAACAATAGATTGGTTGATACAGATTTGTTTTCAAGAATTTTTTATTTATATCACGAACGTATTCATTAATATTTTGCATGATAATAAGCAACATAAATTTTGTTAGCAGTTTTATGAAGGTATATGGTGTAACATGTTTTTTGTTTGAATTCAAATTGTGTTAAGTGATTTTGCACATGTTTTCTTCAAATTAATTTTTGTATAATATTTTTCAAATTCTTTAACAACTGGAGTCATCAAAGAAGAGAATAATTTTAGTATAAAGCATTCTTTCGAAGAAAAAGAGCACTGAAAGAGAGAAAAATAATATATACTTCTGGCTAACCATCACTAAACAACCATATTATAAATTTGACATCTTTAGATTCCTGTGTAACGGATTTTATTCCAACAGATATCTAATTAGTTAAAATATATATAAGCTTAAAAAAATGCCCTAATCAAGTAAGAATTTCTTGTAGGCAGTTGTTGATGATTCTGCCACCAAAAACGATCTACATAAAATTATAAGTCATTTATAAAGGATATCTAGTGAACTAATTTTTTCTCAATTTTCATCCGATTTATTTTTTGAAGCATTTTTTCATATATATTTTTTTTATATCTATGGCCTTGATTTTAAATAGTATAAATTAATTATATGAATAATTAATATCGATGCATCAACCATACTAAAACTTCTTTTTACATTTTTGTAAGTCAATAGTAACATTACTTACGCTTTGAATAATTGGAAGCAATATAAATTAAGCGATAAATTTTAAAAAAATTATCAATCTTTTATGATATTATATTACTCGATGTTTATACTCAGTACTCGAGTTTTAATTCTTTATTAAAAGATATCTAATATTTATTTAAATAATTCATTAATATATACAAAAAAGCACAAAAAACGCCGTTCTATTAATAATAAAAATATGAAACACCCACACGATTTTTTTAAAACATTAATTAACTTGAGACAACTTGTTAAATATTATATTACATGATCCTTTAATTTTAGCTATCAGGATATAAGATTTAAATGATAAAAGTCATTTAATATCATGAGGGTGTTTTAAACTTGATAATAGAATAAAAGAAACATTAACAAATCTAGTAATGCAGATATCTCACTTGATTAATAATTTTAGTACAATAAAAATCATTTTTCAAAAAATATATTGTTAATAATGCTATGTTGATAAATAATTGAAAATTAATTAACATAAAAAAATCTATGTACGGAATAACGCAAGAATTGCCTTAACAATAAAAAATAAAGTAAATTATATATAAAATGTAGAATATTTTTTGAAATTTTCAGAGATTTTAAACAAGAACAAATCAAATATATATACATATATATTTATCATTTTAAAAAATATTATAAATCACAGGATCAGCACTGGGAAGATTACTAGTATGAACAGATCTTAATTTAAATGTGTAAATATTAAAACATTTAATTAAATTTTGAACAGAAAAAAATTTTTATACTTATTTTATTCTGAACTATGCATTTCGGACTAAATCAAGTTTTAAAAGGATTGTTTGAATCTTAGCTAAAAGAAGATACCCGTTTTCAATTTTTTTATCCCGTGCATATCAAAATGTATCCAAAGGGTTCATTCGATAAAAAATTATTTTTAGCTAACCCTCATAATTAAAAAAATGATAATATACATTTTAACATTTACCTTAATTTTAAATATTTTATGATTATATGTGAAATACTACGTGTTACATAATATGAAATCAATTCATTCGAGATAAAAAATCTAAAATTCTAACACGCAACCAAATTATTCGAAATATTTAATCTTTATATATGATTTCCTTTAATATTTTACACTCAAACATAAACAAAATTTTTTATATCATTCAAGTATAAAGAGCCAATTAGCTTTTTTAAGACAAACGAAATTATTCACTAATATGGGTAGAGAACAATAATTTAGAAAATTATTGTAAGAATACTATTTCAATGGCAGTGCAACCTGTTTGTCTGAAAAATAACAAATAACAAATTTTTTTTTTACAAATACCTAGATTCCTACAATAAAAATATATTTCCTTGACTAAACCCCAATTATAGTTCAAAAATAAAATTGGTTTTTAAGAATGTATGTATGGATAAGAAGTTTTTTAGAATAAAAAATTTTGGGTAATTTTTAAGAGGTTTAATGAATATACATGGTTTCTATAATTTATGATATATTAATGCAATATTTAAGGTGATATGAGAACATTTAATTTAATGCAGGTGTTCGATAATCCTGAAAGGATAGATGGCATAGTTATTTAGAATTAGATGATTCAATATTAAATGTAAACATCTCAATTAATTTATATTATAAATACCCTTAAGAAATTATATAATGATGCCTATTAATATCATAAGTGTAAAAAATATTTAAATCTATTTTAAACTAACCTAAAATTTTTTAAGTGTAAATAATTAAAGCTGAGAATCTAAGTAATGATATAAAATAGGCTTCATTAAAATCATATGCACTAACATTATATTATCATGTTAGCATTAACAGTTTCATATTTTTGGATAAATTTCCAATTTTCCGAGTAGATCAAGTACAGTCTTAGAAAGATATTTTAAAAATTTATGTTCATTCATTTTTTTTAAATTTTAATATTTTTATCTATTCCAGTGGAATCGCTTACATATATATAATAGAAACAATTAGGCTTTGGAAATTCTTTGCGTTAGAATGAACACATATTTATAAGAAAATTTTTCATGGAAAAATTGATAAGCCTCGTAATACGGTTTCTGCAAAAGAGTATTTAAACACTTTTTAGCACATTTTTTGTATTTGCGACTGAAAAAAAATAAAAAGGAAGTATATTAGAGTCTATTACGACGAAGTTCAGAAACCTACATTCATATCGGATCTGTGTTAATCTGAAATATATATATATATATATATATATATAAATTTTTTCCGAAAAATTTAAAATAAAATGTTAGTAATGTTATGGAGGTTTCGAATACCAACTTAAAGATCCAAAGTTTTATAACTAAGTACAAATTATCTGTTATCACATATCTTATGATTATAAAACATTTAATTTGAAAAAAGTATATATTTTTGGTTTAACATATTTGTTGCAGTAATAAAGATAAAAAATAAATAGTCCCCGAACGAAATTCCTAATCCTTAAATGTGTAACATTTTTAAATTACATATTATTATAATTTTAATTTTACAAAATAAGGAAAGTTAATTTTTTTCTGAAATATAAATGCTAAATGAAGATTAATTTGTGAAGAATATATCTTATATTTGAATTTCTGATGTTTGACGAAGAGATGGGTAATATACTTCATAATAATCTGTTATTTAATTCATACGTAGTTAAGTTATTTTACTTGAAACTGATTTAGGAATTTTCAATAAAAAATAAGAATGTTAAAATAGTCTAAATAAATTTTTTAATTTAAAATATGTTTTTAATTCATAGAAACCAATATTCAATTTGAAATATATTTAGTAGATTACCTGTCAAGATCGGATGCTTTTATGGATAAATTTTTGGATTCACCTTGTACTTCTAAAACTTTATTTTGATTTATTCCTTTCGGAATCTGGACTGATTCTTCCGCATTTTCATGGGAGAAAATTTTCCCATCTATTTGATCTACATGTGAATCCTAAAACATTTATGATTATTCAATTATAATAGAGATTACTTCTGAGATCTCAATCTTGTTTGATTCATTAAATACTATAGGAACCCTGAAAAAATCAATAATTTGCAGAATTTTATACCTTTCATTATGTTTACTAATAAACCCATTCTCTTTATTTAAAAAAATATCCTTTTTTCCTTTAATGAATATTAAATAATAATAACGAGGTTCATATATGAAATATGTTTTTCTTTTTTGTTACTAATAATTGTTATATCTGTACACTTTGCTCTATAGCATATCTAACGAAGAGATTACGAAAATTAATTTTCATACTTTATTATCGCCACATGGAGTTCCGTCTGGAGCTCCAATTTTTTGCATGCCTCGACTATATACATCAAAGTGACTATTATTATTAATTCAAAAATTTAGGGATTTATTAACCTACAAGTGTTACTACTCTTTGATGATTGGAAAATGGTGGCTCTTAAATTTGTAGGTTCGCTACTTGTGCAGACAAAAACTTCACAAATATCATAACTAAAAGATTACTTTTGAGTAAAAACAAGTTACTTCATTGGACAAAAATCTTTGTAGCTCTTCCAGCTTGTACTCATAAAATTACAAATACTGGAATAATATTCGTTAAATTCTTTAAAACATTCTTCAGTGAAAAAGAAATCTGTTATTAAAAATTAAATTCAACTTTAATTTTACCTTCACCAAAATATAGTTTGCACATGTTATTTAGATCAACGCATCTACCATCTGAACAAATGCCCTAGTAGAATAAAATATATGTTGTCTATTTAATAAACCTAATGTGTCAAATTTAATTTAATATTTTTTTTAGCTTATTATTTGCTTTCTACTCATAAACATATATGTAAATGTACAAAATATCACAAATTATAACTTTAAACTCTTAAATTAGTTGTTTTGCATATTAGATGATTAGATCCTGCATTTTTAATAGAAAATTCGGGTGCTTTAATATATTTTTATGAAGATTCTTCAATATTAATAAACGAAAATGCAAAATATTTATAAAGGATAATGAATGAGTATATTAATTAGTAAGAAAGTACATTTAGATCCTACACTGAACAATCCATAACCTATACTATATATGTATCATGTGTCATTTTTTGGCCCGTAATATATTTTTTTAAAAATGTTCACAAAAACTTTTTATTTTAGAGGTTTATCTGAAATTTAACTTGCTCAAACATTTACTGTATAGATTAGCAGTGAATATAGGCAAAATATGAACATAAAACAAATATCACATAATAGATTTATTTAAGAAACATAACACTAAAAAAATTAGAACATTCTAATTTTTTAATTGCTAAATTTTTGAGCTGAATCTACAAACAAAAACAACATTATGTGGAAAATATATAATTTACACAAAAAATGATAAATGGATAGAATAAGCTATTATTAAACAAAAATAATATAAATTTGGTTTAAAAATTTTTGAATAAAATGGCAGTTAACATTAATGAAAAACAGAATGTTCTCGGGCACATTGACGTCACATAAAATTAAATTTTGAGAGAATTTTTTTATAAGTATATCATCATAGAAAACATATTTAAAAGGGCAGATTAATTTTTTTGGAAAGAAACGAATAAAATATTTTTGATTTTCGATATGCGTAATAAATTTGTATCCTTTAGTTTAATATGGTTAAAAGAAAAACTTAGACCATATTGAAGCCTATAAATTTTTTTTATTGTAACTAATATAAAATAAAAAGAGTGTTTATATTTATCATATTAATATTTAACATTCGTGAGAAACCATTAAAATTTAATCTGTGCTCTTATGAGAGGAATGGCTATGCACGCCACAAATAGATAAAGACATAGATGTATTTTTAGATATAAATATCATATTATGCACCTTAATGTAATTTAATATTTAACAATCTAACTATTAAATGTAATTAAAACTTCAAATGCTATAATTTCCCGTAGAGAGTTGTTTATTAGTTATTAATGTTGAATTTGTTAAAAAATTAAATCCGGAAATTTTGAAAGATTACAATTAGTTTCATAAAAAATTCAAATCTTATTAGATATACACCTCTTTTAATTTAAATTCTCTCTGTATATCAATATCGAAATGGACAAATTTTAATATTGAAAAAAGTCAACATAGTTTTAATAAACAAAAAAATTAAATAATTCAAATTTTTGAACACTAATTTCATTAAATTAGGTACAAATATAGCTTGCGAAATATGAACTTCTGTAACATTTGAAATGAAAATATATTTCAAACTTTTAATGATTAAATATAAAATTCAAGATTTATGCTTTTCACGGAGTATGATTTTTAAAATCAGGTTCGGGTTAAACCATATTTTTTTTGTTTGAAGTGCAAAAGATGAATTATATTTATATTTTAATCTAAAATTTGATCCTTTTCTTGAGAATCGAAAGCATTAGATACTGATTGCCTCAAAATTTAAACGGAAAATTTCATTGCGCTAAGCAATATATTAAACTAATTTTACAGTGTCCGTCAAAACAATTTATGATTCAAGTATGTAATGCAAAAGAATAGTTATATCTTATTGTAATCGATAAAATAGAGTATATGTTGATCCTCCAAATTTTTGGCGATAATATGTATATATATTATTTTGCATTATATTTAATAACGACAGCGTTTGGTATGTCAATTAATACGTGATATATTGAGAATTTTTTTCCTTCCTTGCTGTATATTTTTGGCGATAAAACAGAAATGTTTGAATTATTACATTAAAAAGCCTCTATAAATAGATATTTTTAGAAAATAAGACGGGTTTTATCTACATCTTTAGATTATATCGGAAGTTAACATTTAATAAATCAGAACACAGCATTCAGATTTTTAATTTGATTTCTCACAATGTTAAAAAAAATTTTACGGAATATATAAGCTATCAAAAAATCTTTTATATATTAAATTAATTGTTGTAATCTTGCCTAATCATTGCAGCAGAAAATAATTAATCAAAATTTTTGAAGTATTATTTAAAAGTAAAAATCTTATATCAAGTTCAAAAAAGTTAAAGGTTTAAATATACTTACTTTAAGTAATATTTAAAATGGTTAAATAAATATATAAATTTGAAAGAAACATTTTAATCGATGTAAAATAAATTGATTGATATAAAATTATTTTTAAATTTTAATCAATCAGTAAATATATTCTTAGTACTTAAGATATTCTAATTGAATTGATTATTTCTATCTACAAAGTCTAAAAGATTGTAAAAATTAATAAATTCTCTGATTATTCCTCCTCCACATTTTATGAGCAGGTATCAAAATCATGTTTGATCTTTTTTAGTTATTATTATTCTCAAAATCTTATTTTTCTAATTATAAAGAAAAAAACATAAAATATCAAGGTAGCTTGACCCAAGCCTTTCAAAATGTAATTTTTTCACGTCAGCATGTTTTTACCGGAAAAGCATCTATATTGTTTCTAACTAATGGAATTATTGAGGTTTATTAAAATTTTAGTTGCATCTAAAAAATATCTTTGAAATGAAGAGCTTAAGAATCAAATTGTACCTACAAAAATTCATAGTAAAGAACTCCACTGGTAGTAAGGGTAACCATTTAACCAGTATTAAAAAATTTATCCTAGTCCATATTATTCTTAGGAATCTATGATCTGTCAAAAAAATTTTAAAAAACAAATATGTTGCACTTTTTCTTATAGATACCAAATCAAGTGATCAAAAATACAATTTAGCGCTATTAACATTAACATATTGAAAAATAATTTTATACTCATCACACATACATTTAGCTTCTCTCACCACATTAAACAATTAAAAAATTTTAAAGAAATAAGTTTTAATTGTAACTTATTATATACCAAGAAATTTCAGTTATAAATTAATATGATTTAAATATAAAGTAAAAACAAATAATATTACAATTTAGAATAAAGACCCTCGTTTCTAGTAATAAAATATTTAATTTTTTTAACAGTTCAATCAGTAAATCAATATTTAAATAAAGTGATAGTCTAATTATAACTGCTATACAATATGAAAAAAATATAAATTTACCCAATTATAAATTCTCATAGCGATTAATTCTGAATAATTTCGAAAATACTGACAAAATGTTAGACACTTTTGATAATTTGTTTTTTACCAACTCATTTTTCATAATAACCATATAAAAGATATTTTATACAATTTTTAAAAAAATTATATTTAATAAAAATAGAAAAAACCCAAAAATTAATTTAAACAGAAAAATAGTAATAATATATATTTTTTACTGCTGGATATAATTTTAACATCTCTTTACGATTATTACAAAAGCCTTTTGTATATTATTCGAAATATATCTGAGTAATATTTTATTATACACTGACATAAAACTAATATCTTGTTAAAAAAACTCTTTTAAAACACGTTAAATATACTTTTGCACTTTTTAATTTTTATAGAGGGATCTGCAGTAATTTAACATTCAAAGATTGCAAACTGGACATTCCTTTATAAATATATCATTCAATTTAAAACCAAAGAGACGTTAGAAAAAAGGAATTTTGGACTTCAAATTTGTTATAAAATATTTGATTTCATGCCACTGTTTAAAGAAAAAATACAACTTTGAACAGCATTAATATTATCCAATAATATAATTTCAAGATCTCAAATATCAGTAATTTTAATACAAAAAACGTAAAATTTTCCGAAAAATATTTCTAATTATTAAAAAAAATGTATTCTCTACTCTAATTAATCAATTAAGTATACCATTAATATAAGATTTGAGTTTTTTAGAGTATTAAAAAATACGATATTGTAAGATAATTTGAAATAAAACAAATCCTGTATCAAATAAACTTTACTCCTTAAAATAGGCTAAAATTATTAAGATTTTTATAGCTTTTGTTAAAGCCGAACTAAAAGTTTTTGTAAATTTGTCAGAAACCAGTATTTATTAAAAATAAACTTTAAAACTTGTTGCGGTACCCTCTGGGTAGCCCACCATTCAAACTATGTACGGTGAAGATACTTTTGGAAGGGTGTTGAGACTTCCTGTTTATTGCCTCTAATCGAGAAGCTTTATCGCCTTGATTTTCCTTTTTGTACTCCATTAAAATGTTTTAAAACATACGCAACAAAAGAACACTAACAATTAGAATTAAAAAATAGCTATTGTTTTTTGTTTTTAGCTCAATTAGGATTTTATATGATTCCCCAATCCATTCATTTTTGAATGAATGGGAGCGTATTGTTTTAATTAGCCCGTTCATTCATCGGGATGAATGGACGGACGTTGTGATCTTCATTGGCACCACACTTGTATTAAATAGTTTTATAAAAAAATAATTGAAAGTTTGATATTCTTACAATTTTTTAATATACGATGACGATTAGTAATAGCCCCAAATTTCATAATATTTTAACTTATTCCCTTGATTAATACACTCAGAAGTAATATCAAAATTTATTAGTTAAGAAAGGATAAAAATCAAAATATTTTTGTTACTAAATAATCTTTTATATAAAATGTGAATCATTTTACAATCTTTTTTATTGATCTAAACAAAAGAAGAATGAAAGATTCTCCGGTTTAATTCTATTTTTTATTGATATTACAATTTTTTTTTTACTTTTAGTTACTAAAAAGAAATTTTATATTCATCAAATTTTTCTAATATAAATTACTAAAAAAATAATATTGATTAATATTTAAAGTATAATATTAGTTTTTTTGCATTCAAAAAATTATTTTTGAATCTCATAAACAAATCTTTTTGAGTTTATCAAACATAACTATTTACTAAATTTTTAAAAATCTAATAAAATTAAAAGATTTTTAAAATCTTTGAAAATATACTTATACTAGATAAATTAAAAATTTATGGAAATTCTATACTTTTCAAAGTTTCCGCAACAAATTATAAATTGAAAAAATTGATTATATTTAAATAATAGTGTCGACTATGTTGACATTAATAAGATAAGTTTTTTAGTAAAGATATAATAGAAGTATATTGTTTGAATTTACTTTTATCTTAAGTAAGGTAAAATTTTATGAATAAAAATTATTATTGTATTATACCAATCCATCTTTACATGGTGTTCCAGATGGCTTCGACGGAGCATCCATACATTCACTTGATTTTCCACTACAGTATGAATTTTCTCCGCATTCATCAAGGGCAGAATGACAGGTTCCCAATTTTGAAAACTAACATTAGATTATATCTTTTAAATATTACCATGCAATCTATGCAACATGGCCCAGAAACACACTCCATCCATGGCTTTCGAAATCGGCAAGTTGTTGGATCACAACAGATATTTGCTTTTCTAAATTCACACAACTAGAAAATATTTTTAGTTTAGAACTCTTAATACTTCTTTAAATCCACAGTCGCATTCCTCGTCGCCAGAAACGAATCCATCTCCGCACACATTGTTTAGATTCTTATCAAAATAAAAACTTATCTCTTACAATTAACCTTAAATTCACAATCAAATAAACAAGTTTTAGATCCAATATTTTCTGTAACCTTTTTTATTTGGCAGCTCTCAAAGCTTTGTTGAAGATCAGTTTTCCTTATTATAGAAAATAATAACCGCATCTGTACCTAGCTGAAGAATACATTACACACAAATGTTTATCAAGTGAGCAGTCACAATCATCCAAGACTAAAATTATTAAGTCATGCAACCGAAAAAATTTAATATCAATAAGAATAACTAATAAAAACATTATAAAATTTTACCAGACTAAAAATATAATATTCTCTTTGAATAATTATAAATAATCATACTGTCAGCATGAACAAGTCCAAGATTATGACCTATTTCATGAGCTACTGCAGCAGCAATCATCTTAATAGGATAGAATTTATTTCTGTTGATTAATAGCTGAAAAATGCAAAATAATATATGATGTGTACGTTTACAACATTAGTTGATTGGGTCGTGCATATTCTGTTGGGCGTGTTCCTTGCTCCTATACCATCTAGGCTTTGACTACGTGAACGGTATCTATGTAAAAATATTAAAAAAGTTTTGATGGTAAAAAAATTTTGCAAAAGCGTCAATATATATATATTGATACGTTTGGTTTAAAATATTTTTATAACACATCTAATCAATTTTAATTGAGAATTTTCTCATGCATATCAATCCAGAGCCAGTAAAGCAAACCTTTAGTGACAAGTTTAAGAATATTATTACATTTAAAATAAATCAAGCCGTTTTTATGTTTAGTGGATCAATTAGATTAAATGGTTTGAATACGATTGGATTAAAAATTTAACTTCTTGTTTAAAGAAAAAAAAATATCTGGAAAGAAATGTAAATTACAGGAATAAAGAAATTGTCTCATTTGCGTAATTGTTACATAAAAAAATTCTGCTTCTATTTAAAGCATTTCCAATCGAATTAAAGCAAAATATTGAACAGATTACCACTCGATTCGAAGAAAATTTCCGATATTGAAACATACATTTATTTAAATCGTTTATTAATTCATTTGTATTCGTAACAAAAATTTTTAATTTTATAAATTTCTATTAATAAAAATTAAACGTTAAAACAAATATCATTAAACAATTTCTGCAAAGTAGATTTTTAAGTGCTAGAAATTATTGGGATGGTTGCACCAATATCATAGTGATCTAATCCCTCTATATCATGAAGATATATAAAGTATGAAACTTTCTTTTAAATAAATTTAATAAAATATTCGGTCTATAACATATAATTCATTCAATAAAAATCAGTTCATATGTTTAGCTTATATAATTATAAATAAAAAATTTAGATAGTGTACACATATGCTTTAATATCTAACTTAACTTATATAAATCCCTATTTCTGTATCCGTAATAAATGTTAATTATAACTAAGTATATGAAATGTAATATATGATAAGGTTTATGGCTTAATGATAAAAACCAAGAAATCAAAAAGATTTTTGGGAATAATATATTTCTTAGTTTACAATATTCTTTGATAATTATAATATTATCTTAAAATTTTCTTATAATGAATTAAGGTAATAAAATTATTTAAACAAAAGAGTAATTATCTTCAATTTCTTACATCAGTGTTTTAAAAATTTTAGAATTGGAGCTTTCAAATTTATTTTTGCATTAAATTTAGTAAAGACAACAAAATTAGAAATACTGGAATATGGGAAACACCTATTAATAATAATTTTTAATTTATATTTTGTTACTCTGAATAAATGACATTTCATTGATTCAAAAATACGCAAAATAAGGTACAGGACTTAAGCACAAATTAATTGTTTTATTGCAAAAATTTTAATTTAATTATTACTCAATTAAAAAATTATAGAAAATAAGTATATTATCCGAATTTCTTATCAAAAATTGAATTTGAATATATATATTTCAAAATGGAAAATCGTGTTTAGTAATTATTTTTGTCTATATAATGTAAGTTAAACATAGAGTAAAAAATGGAAAATATATGATGAGCCGTATTAACAATTTAAAATCAATTACGCTTGAACCAATATATATCATATATACCTATAATCGTTATCGTGCAACAAAATATTTTGCGGCAACAGTTAGAAATAACTAACAATTAAAAATTTGATTTTCATTAAATTTCAAGTAATTTCCAGTTATACATTATACCTAATAAAAGGTTATGTAAAAATAATAGAAGACTTTAATACCTATAAAAGAATTAAGATCTAATATGTTGAATGAGGATTATACCAAAGTTCAGTTTTATTTTTAAAGATTAGGATTTGACGGAAAGATAACCCCCACCCTTCTATATATCAACATTCCAGTTTTTTACGAAATAACTTTTGGAAATTTAGAATGCCATATTCGAGAATCAATTCTAATTTTATTATTATTATACATTTATCTTAATTACTAAAAAAAGAATTTTTTATTCTTTATGGCCTAAGGCATTAATTTTGTATTTTTTATAAACCAAAATAAATCTTAACTTAACCTGAAAATTATATGCAAAAACAATTGGAGTGGAAAAATGTTATAATTGATATAAGGATTATTTTAATGTCTCTAAAACACATTTGAAGGATATTTAATGCATAAATTCGGGATGATGTGATAATTTGTCTGACCAAAATAAAAAAATCAAAATAACATTTTAAAAATGTTTATTTATATATTTTTTAATATAATATTCTGTAGCTTATATAAACACTAACAAACAAATATTAGCTGAAATGACACTCCATATATTCGACTTATTTTCTTTTTTAGATTAGTCAACATTGATAGTTGTGAACACATCGGTTCGGACCATATTTTGTTCGTTATAGATTTCCTGTATAATCTTGTGTGTTCCTCGCTGGATTCTCTTTCCTCACAGATATTTGATTCTGGCAAAAAAAATAAATTTAAAAATCCTTTCATCAATACAAGATAATGTGCGTTAATTTAAATATTTAAGTGAAAACAAATTGAAAAATAGAGAAAATACAATCTTTCACATTTGATGATATTTCTGTATCAGGAAATATAATTATTACCACGATAGGGTGTAACCATAAATTACTTCATATCTAATAAAAAATGCGGATTAATTATCATAAAATTTTTTAAATCGGACAAAAACATAGAGTTTAAATTCATGGATTGTACCAAAAATGCTTATTTATATCAATGTTTTGATATCGTTTCGTGGATAAAAATATTCAAAGATCTCATTTAAAATTTTTTATTTCCGTTTTGATTTCTTTTCAATTAAATAGAAGAAAAAATGCAGAAATTTTCACTTCTTGGCTATTGAACACTTACAATATAACTTTCTTTTATTTGTAATTTCTTTTTTCAAATAGGAATAGGTATGTAAGCCTTGAATAAAAAATTAACATTAGTTATGTGTTTATCAAGGAAAGTTAATCTAACCACAATACTTCTTTCTAATCCAGATATTTCAAAGAACTGTTCTAATTAAACAGGGAATAATTTAAATTTTTAATTTTGTAACGAATAATATTCCATCTCCAATTGCTAAAAAATGGAATAGATTAATTAGTTTGGAACAATTTACTTAGTGCAAATCTGTGTAGAATTTCTATTGGTTATCTGAAAAATCTTGTTTAAAAGTTGCAACATTTCATGAAACATTAAAAAACGTCGAAATAGTTCCGAAAGTCTCTTAACTCTGGCTGACAGCTTAAGCTTTGAAAATTCGTTAAATTAATAATTATTTTAAAATGGCAAAGAGATATCTCTTTGGTATTAAGCTTGAATTAAGTCTTATATCAGCTGCTTTAAAATTTATTAAAAAGTAAGCTTTTGATATATTAAAACTATTAATACCCCAATATTTCTTTCATTAAACCAACTGATGTGTTAAAATTGTTGTCATTTTTAATTGGAAAATTATTTTTATTTATCTTACAATGATCTAAAAATACTTAACCAATAAATTAAAAAATTCTTTAAAAGATAAAAGATTTGTTTTTAACTAAGGATAAGAAATATATTTATTATAATAAAATGGATAGATTTTGAGATAGGTATAGAGGAATATATTTTTATTACATGTATTAGATAATTTTTCGGAGTTATAATATTCTTATATTTATTTGTGAACATGTCACACGGAAAAAACATGGAATTTTAAACACACCTCAAGAAAAAATACTGAAATATATGGTGATTATAAAATAAATTACCCTCGATTCTTATGGATACCAGCACTTTGAACCATACAGGGTGAGCCACATTGTCCACTTACAACATTTCTAATCGTAATTTACGAATTTAATTATTATTTATACTTATGTATGATTTTACCTATGAACTGAAAAAAATAGCAAAAGAATTTGCAATGTATTCATCATTTTAAAATTCTCTTCCCTGAAATATTTATACATTTCACCACAAGTTATTACTTTTTAACTGGAAAATATAAGAATTGCACGAATTATGATTTTCATAAGAATATGTATTTTGTGGTGTTTTTTAAAAAGTTAAACAAAATGTCTCGTTATTGCCGTAACGTAAAATTTTTTACACTTCATATGAAAATTTTACGTAGAATTTATTACATGGTTAAAGCATATTATATTTTTTTTAATACATTTCCCCGTCAATCACGATAATCTTAAAAACTTTAATGGCGCCTCACACTTCAACGCCATAATCTGTCATAAGAAGCATTTTAGATAATATAGAAGATTTTCAAATGGTAATCAATATTAATAGTTCATCACTTTAACCGTAAAATAAAAATACTTTATTCTTTCGGTAAAGACTCAATTACATAATAATATTCTTAAAGAGATTTCGTGTGAAGTTACTCGGGTTCCGGTTTTTATATAATATAATATAATCAATCTCTAGATTGACTTATTGCAAAAATGATAATTCGAAAATATTTTAAAAATTTGTTTTATAGGATCGATTTATTCGATTTTCATATAGATTAGACAATACATTCTACCTAAACCGATATTTTTAAGTTTGAACAAAGAAAATTTATTTCTGTTTATTGTGTGGTTCTGAACTTTCCACAAACCTACTGACTAAAAAATTTAAATTATATATAAAGGTTATTGTGTTTGAAGACGTGAAAATATAATATAATTGGAATATTTATTGCCAGGAATCGGAAATGTAGTTATATTGATATATGAAATGAAACGAAAAAAATTATTGGAATGATTCCTTTATATCATAAAAATTTGAAAATACCGATTACCCCATTACTTTTAATAAAATTTCTTACACTATTATCTTATTTCTGAAATAAATGCTAGTGTTTTAATATTAAGGTTCAAGGATTAAAAAAAATATTTAAACAATCATGTAAAAACCCAATTAAGAATTTTTTTACGACAACGACAATCCCAAAAAATAAAATATTTGATATTTTTTCTTATAATATTCCTTATAAGGGCCAAAATATTATTTCACAACTAAAAAGGATACTAATAACAGAACAAAATTTTTGTATTTTAATGAATTAAAATTGAATTTCATGGAACCATCATTTGAAAATTTAATATTTTTTCGTTCGGTTAGACAATATTTTTGACCGAGGAGAACATTGTTATGCTTGGACAATCATAACCACAGAGTCAAAAACTATTGAATCGTTTGTTAAATAAAATGAAAATTTAAAATATTAATTCTTGTTTTTCAGAGAATTTATCTATTACTTTTATATAAATCAAAGTATACAAACCATAAAGACCAGTAATAAATCATTAAGGCGCAGACAATACTATGTACTTACAAAGTTTATTTGAAACAACTTGGTTGCCGTAAATATACAGAAATGTTTGTTTTATTAACGGTTGAATATGATAGTCAAAAACATAAACACAGCTTAATGTATTTATATCTTCATGATAATATCTTTTATATTTGAATATATTCAAAGCAGTGATAAAATATAAAGAAAATATACCTATATAATTTGATAATTATTCAGATAAACATACCTTGATTTAGAATAAATTTCATCGATGATAAAATTATAATGGTAAAGTTTTGTTTAAAAAATATATATAATTAATTTTCATTGCTAAATTTATTAATTTCCATGAACATTGACATAGAATATAGGCATACTAATTAAAGTATTGTTGTAGTATGGAAACAGATTTTTCAAAATTTTTCAATTTATAATTATACTAAATTTTTGCAACAGGAATGTTATAAGCGTAACATATAACCATTTAAAAATTAAAGGTATGTAAAATCCTGAAAAAAACAGATTTTTTAATAATTTCTGATTAACTAGATTGCAAACATGATTATTTTATTCTCTATCTATATCTATTTATAAATATTTTATTTATGAAAATATTTTTTGAATTTTGTGCAACATGGATTTTTTACCTGAAATAAAAGAATGTATGAGATTTTAAATTTAATTCTTCCACGTAATCTTGTAAGATGTTCAGGACATCAATGCTCGTGACTGCCTGATCTACTTTATCATCTTCATCCATATATTGAAGATGTGGTACATTGAAATAAATGTTGTGTTGACCGTATATCTAAAAAATATTATTATTATGAAAAGAAGAAATTATAAAACTCTTGTAAAAATCTATTTTTTTAAAGAAAAAGAGAATAATATACGTTAATTTATTTGTGTTTAATGGGTTCAGTAAAATATATTTTACAATGGTTTTTTGAAAAATAGGGAATAAATTTTAATAATGCTTTATTATATTTAATTATGTCTGCATTAGACTGGATTGGGAGCAAAATATAATTCATTTTTCCGTATGTTGTCTAAATAAATTGGATAACAACTTTACTGCATGTATTTATTAATAAATAAAAATTTAATAATCTACATCTGCTTTTAAGATTTATAGTTTTTTGAGCTTAAATAATATAATATTACAGATATTTTTGAACAAATTATTGGATATAGTCAAAATTAAATTTTTGCAAAAACTGATACCTTTTTAATATTTTTTTTATTATATATAAAATATTTCGATGGATCAAGCCAATCTAATTTAAAAAAATCTATTTTAAAATAATCAATATATCATTTAAGATAACAATATTTTCTTATTGGGTAGTGCCAAGATAAGATCATATTAATTTACAGGTTAATTTTATAAATATAATTCTTCATCCGGTTTAAAAGGTATAAAATTTTATGCTAATATTAACCATGGGATAATAGTTGAAGCAGGAATTCAAATTAATTCAAATAAAAAAGGTATACGTTCATATAAAAAGAGGTATAAAATAATAAAAACTATTTTGTCCCTTTTATCGGTCTATTTTTGAAATGTTTATTAATGCAAATTAGAAATAAAATTTTAAAAAAATATTTTTCAATGCTTAAAGATTGTTTAGCTGCTAAAATTGGGTAATTTTTGTCTTCACGGTAAATAAGGGATGATCCTATAATATTTGTTACATAAGAACGTTAAAATCATAAATTTTATCTAATTAAAAATATTAATTACATTTCATAAATTTAATAAAAATTTTTGATTTTCCAAAAAGCCAAAGTCACTTTCTTATTAAATATCTATCATTATTTTGAACCCTTTTACAACTTTGGTTCTGGTTCAATTGCCAATCGAAATTAAATAGTGTGAAAATCAATTAAATGAAGATGGTTTGTTTGAACATCTCAGCTTTAAAATTTCATCAATATGTTCCACACTATGGTAAACACAGTTATTATAAAAAGTTTAGAAGGGTTATTTTTTAATTAACAGAAATTAGAGTCGTGTTCTCATTTAAAATCTGCAATATATTATATGCTTAAATAACGATTTCACTTGTTGAATGGGTTGATGTAGATCCAATTTTTTAATTCCTAATTCGGAAATTTTGCAAATCCCTCAAATTTCACAATAATCACTATGTGCAACACGACTCCTTGTAAAATTTGCTAAGATGGATATTCAAGGAATATTAAGGTGTTGTTATATTCAATTTTTATTTTTTGAGGATGTAACTCGGCGTTTGATGACATTTTTGACATTGTATGAAAACAATTATATACGCCTGCTCTAAGTGTCACCTAAATTTTTTAATTATGCTAATCCTTGAGATATTATTTTTTTAAAACTATCCTAGTAAGGCGTCGTTTTTATGTTTCATAAAATTATTGCTTATGGATTTACCCAACTGTATTTTATAAATTTCCATCACTTAATTAATATAATTTCAAAAATTGAAAATCTTATCATGAGATCGTTCCTGTTATTTGGACTAGAGATTATACATGAGAATTAATATCAAGGTGCCGATATTGAGCAATCCTTTTTTAATGTAAAACTTAATCTTTATAAACCTGCCCGCCCTTTTTAATTGACATTAGATTGCTTTGGAGAAATATTTTTAGCAGGTTTCACAATTTTTAAATTAATAAATATCACGGTAATAATAATCTGCATGTAATATTTTCTGTAGTTTCCACACTGTCTGTGTTTCATTATGAGATTTCAGTAAATTATCCTTTGTTCTAACTACCCTCTTCCGATTGGAATAAAATATTTAAGATTTATATGAATTATATTTAAGTATGAAAAATGTTGAGGCTGACTTATATATTAACTAAATATTACAGACTCCCTCTGACGTATAATTCTAGTAAAATTTCGAGCTATAATTTATTCATTAATTACTTATATTAAAAGTTTCTATCTAAAAATTTTTTTTTATATTTTATAAATAATCATTAATATTTTGATTTCATCTTCTTTTTATTGTAGACAAAATTCTTCGTGAAGTAATAATTTATAATTAAGAGATTAACCTTAAATATATACAAAATTCATGATAAAGCAAAGTAAATTATATAATAAATATCATTTTATGCATAAACTATATCCTTTAGTAACTCTAATAATTTATTTTTATATAAATACAAATAAACAAGTCTATTCTTAATAACAAACTTTTTTAAAAGATAATTAAACATTTCGTTAATTATTGCTTAGTGGAAACTAAGTTATAACCCTCTTGAATTTAAAATAATAATAACTTGAAAAGATTCCATCATTTGCCACCAGGAGACTTATCCAAAAAATCAATGTTAATGGAATTTCATAAGGATTTTTTCAGTATTCCTTTCTTATGATATAGTTTTATGTTTCAATATTGGATTTAAGTAATTTGGAAATAAATTTATTATAGCTAGACAATCTACATTGTTTATATTCGTTATTAGTATGGTTTTTACAGGTCTGAATTTTCACGTCTGAATAAAAATAAAAAAAATAATTCATTATAGTTTACTCACTAAAAAATTAATTAATATACAACTAAAAATTATATTATTAAGTTACTATGTAATTATAAATAAACTAAATGGTTGTAAAAATATTTTTGCATTATTATTCTGTCATTATGTATATAAGACAACTGACTAGTCAAATACTACCTTTATTTAGCATTATTTATCTTTTCTAAATGTAAATGACATCAAAATTACAGAAACGAACGAATTTAAATCAGAGTAATATTGTTTTTATCATCCCTAACAGTTTTTAAATCAATATGAAAGATTAGATGTTCCAAGGGCTTATACTTAAAATAATATTTAAAATTTACAGTAATATGTACGGATATTTAATTTGAAAAATATAATATTAATGTTTTCTAAATTAATAATTAATTACCGAACCTTTCATTGTTTGCTTCGCAAAAGATTTGAAATGATTAAAACAAACCACCGAAAAATTTTCACATATTATGTTAAAATATCGAGCCAAGTAAAAATATATAAGCGAAAAACTATTTAATTATGTCAGGTTTCAAAAAATCCATGGGAAAGTGGTTTTTCAAAAAATAAATTTAAAGAAAATTTATGATATATTGGACTGTTGTGTAATTTTACGCTGTCTTATAAATCCGTTTAATATTTGGAAAGGTATAACATCTAATTTGAAAACTTGTATACAGTTTAATAAGGTAATAATCTTCCTTTTATGGGTTTTTCATTTTCTCGTTTTTCAGAACAGTCAAATTGATTTTCTAGTTCATACGAAATTGCATTTTTGATATCTCCTTCGGTTAACTTTTTATCAAGGTAAAAAGTTGAATCAAGTAACAATGGATATTGGTCAAATATATTTGAGGGAGCTATGGCCTAGAGAACTATAAGAGATCGATTTGCCAGGTTTAAACGGGAAAATTTAAAAAATTAGATTTATTCAAGAATTGATTCTATAGTGCCTCGGAATATCTCGGAGATATCCGGAATACCACCTGACATTATTTAAGCGGATGATAGGCGGTCGGCGGTAGTTGTGATTAGTTACACCCTAGACATTAAACTCTTAAATTA
>LDMZ01045349.1:0-28810 GCA_001455285.1 Sphaeromyxa zaharoni
GTTTAAAGCCCGTGGGGGAACCAAAATTAGGTCCCTTTATGTGAGACGGTTGCAGACTGGGTCAGCCGCGGACGAGCATCACAGCATTTTTTGTTGATTGTGACTTTTTATCGACAGAATTTTCATTTAACTCTAAACGTATTTCTTTTTCGACATTCTCGAATATATTCTCAGAAATTTTAAATGATTTAATTGAAAATTGTTCCAGTAGTACATCTTTTCCTCTAATATTCAATTCAATAAAACTTATTGAATCTAAAGGGTCAAAATTTCTGCTTTATTGAGAAAGATACCGTAATTGTCAAGTTTTTCTTCAACAAAAATTTGACATTCTTCATTTTGTCATTTAGCATGCTTAAAGCAATTGAAAATCGCTTCTTTTGAAACTTCCTCCCATGCAAAATCAGAAAAAATTATTGCATCCTTGATGTTTAAATTCTTATAGGCATTAAAAGTGGATTGATCAGGTTCAATTCTTTCGAAAATTTCTTTTAACTTTAAATAAGAAAATCTAGTTTTAAAAAATCTTATAATCCCTTGGTCTAAGGGCTGCAAAACAGAAGTGGAATTTAGGGGCAAATAAATCAATTCTATGCATTTTAATTCCAGGGAGATTTTATGAGCTGCACAATTGTCTACAACAAGCAAGATTTTTCTCATATTCCACTATAGTTTTAAATCCCAATCAAGCAGCCATTTGGTAAAGATATTGCTTGTCATCTATACTTTGAGGGAATTTCGATAATCATCCATGGAGTCGTATGAAAACCCTTTAAAACATCTAAAGGATACATATTTTCCTATTACAAAAGGTTTTAATTTGTCGGTTCCAGTCATATTTACACAAAAAAGAATAGATACACGATCTTTTAAAAGCTTGTAACCATTTCTTTTGTTTTGCATATAGATCTGGAAGGAATATCTTAGTAAAACCATCCTCTCTATTCGATATTGTATGTATTCTCAGGCCATATTAATCAATTGGTTGTCTAATAAAATTAAGAAATCCATCTTTGGCGGGATTTTGATTGTTTGCATATGATTCACCATGTAGAGATTGTAACTTCAGGGAATTTCTCATTTTAAAACATGCGAACCACACCTTAGATGTTTAAAATTTATCTTGACCTTGTTTAGCTGCACTTTCTATTGATTTTTTAATCGGTTAATTGTAATTAAAATAGCATCTGAAGTTTCTAAATTTTCAATCCCATCTAATAAAACAAGGTGAATACATCCATATTAAAATATAGGGGATCTCCATTTTTTTATGTTCTAATTTTGAATTTTCAATAATATATTGTTCATTTATTATAATATCGTTTATACTCCCCTTGAGATGTCTTTCTTGAACTTAATAGAAAATGAAGTTGATATTCTCTCATCAGAAACCAAAGGATTTGCTTTAATATAGCTGATAATTGCCAATTTTTCTTCTATTGATGTCTTAACACATTTTGTTATCCTCATTTTTGGATAGAAAATTCAAAACAAAGATTATATTTTATACTTAAGATATATCAAACAAATATTTTTATAAATATACCTTATAAACGTGCTGTTAAAAGTAACTGTAGGGAAAATCGCGGATATGAAAAGTTCGCTGCAAAAAAATAGCATTTTTTGTTAAAATTCGGGATTATGAAAGATTTTACCGCACTTTGTTTTGGATATCCATCAGTCTCAAGGTATTAATGATAAAACAGCCACATACTTAAAAATTTCAGATAAATCTTGGTGGTATAATATCATTTAACTAACTTGATATTTGACATTGATCGTACATTAAAGTTGATAGTAATATTATCTTCCTAATAAATGCGAAAATGTATTCCATTGCTGTTATTTTTAAATTTGCTGTAAAAAATTTTTTAATTAAGAGGATGAAGTATGCTCTTTCAACTTTCTAAATAAAAAAGCAAAAAATTGAACAAAAAATTGAACAAAAAATATTAGTATTTTTTAATAAATAAATATGAAATACTATTTCTATTAATATTTTCAAAAAATCATTCTAATCACTGGAAATATTTCTTTTTTGATGGAAAAACAGGAGAATCACAAAAGAAAATATAAGGGATACAGTCAAACCAAGGCAAACAAATGTCAATCTAAAAATCGTCGCGTAATTCCTAAAAAATTTATATTGAGTAATCTTATTTAAATTTTACCAAATACAAATTTACGCTTGGAAAAATAAAAATCAGTTTATTTCGTTTAAGTATTTATAACTAATCGGTTTTTTTATTTTTCAAATAAATACAGTAATAACAAATTGCATATGTGGATAATTTTATAGTTTGAGTTAGGTTAAAATATTATTGAAAAATATATCCCTAAAGAATAATTTACTTCTAAGAAAAATTTTTTTTAATATTTTAAAAGATGTTTAAAAATTTCAATTGTTTTACAGGTAAATTTTTATATGATATGACTCCCTTTAAAAAGTTAATATATATAAAAAAAATTACAATGTTTTTCAGTTTAATAGTAATTTCAAAAATTATTACCATCAAAATATATATAAACATAATATGATGAAAATGTCACAAAATTGGTTCAGATGTAATGTGTAAGATTCTATCAATAAATGAAAAAGGAAAACAATAAAAGGTTTGATTAGATATACATTATTGCCAATTAATATAAATAAAAAATTCATTACGAATTTGAAGAGCATATAACTATAAAAACGATGTCCTTATTGAAGATAAATGTAATACATCACATTTGTTATTGATGAATAATATTTATTAGGATTGAAAATTTCAGTTTATGAAATATAAATAGAAATTAAAAAACTGAATAAATATGTCCCATATTTTAGTTCAGTTCAAGTAGTATAAAAAAATCAAGTTATTTTGTTATCGGTGACTCATAATATATAGTATTTTCCTCTCATAATATTAACAAAGTTAGGGTTTACAGTTTCGATTTTATTAAAATTAATAGGGAAAATATTTCAGGAATCTGATTTAGATATCTAATATAACTTTCCGATATATATTTTGAAAAGGTTTAATAATTTGCAATATTTTTTTAAAAATGTGGTTGATGTTGATTTTATTCATAAGAGATTTATGTTGACGAATCAAAAGCCTTGTGTTTAGTGAAAAACTAATTTACTTCGAAGGTCAATAAATTAGAGCCATAATATTCATTGGTTTAAAAAATATTGTTTTTTTAAATAAATCATGATATTGTCAAAAAGTACTTTTATTATTGGGAATTTGATCTAAGCATAATATTTAATATTAATGACTCATTAAGGGTCTTTAAAAATAATATTTGTAAGATATATAATAAAATTTGTATAATTACACATAATTTAAAAATTTGTATAGATAAAAAGGTCACCAAAACTTTTGGTAAAATATGAAGTATGTTTTATCGATAACGTTGTAATTATTGCATTAATTTTATATCCACCATTCCTTACATCCAAAGTAACTAATATATATATACTAATCATAATCGTGTTAGAAATCCACTTTGGAATGAGATACGTTTCAAAGTAACACTAGTATTTTCTTAGACATATATAATTTGAAAAAAATATAAATTTTGCCAACCTTATGATGCTGATTTTTTTGTACATGAAGATGCATAAAAAGAATCGTAAATTTTAATATAAAAATATACAAAATTACGCTTAAATACACGTGATATTTTTTTTACAATAGACTAATAATTATAATAACTTCAGTACTTGCAATTTCATGCGCGTTTGGCAACAAATTTAAGCTACATTTCTCCAAATTTTTTTATTTTGTTATATACATCAATGAAAAAATTGTAGTTAATTTAAAGTCAATGTTTTTAAGAAATGATAATTCATCATCATTTGCAATGGAATATATATTATAAAGAAAACTCCATCTGTGTAAAAATACTATCCATGCAAAGACCGAATATTAATCATCTTTCATTCATATGCTAGTGAATATTTGTAGTTCATTCACTACTATGTTTTTGTAAAATATTTTTTACCTAAAATTCTATATCAATACGCGGATTATTTAATTTTGTATTTTGCAGTAAAGATTTTTTAATAAAATTAAATATTTATGTTGATATTCTAGCTTCAAGCAAATGAAGCCGAAAAATTATTAAACGTATTTATGTAGTTAATTAAATTTCACTGCAATTTTTATCGCCTTTTAACATGTTTCATAGTTTATTTATTTTCATTTAAAACCCTTATGATTTATTTTTTTGTAAATAATTTTTATGCTTCAAACTATTAAATGCAGAAACATGAAAGTTATTTTTGAAGATTAAACTCTTTAATAATTATTTCGTTAACAAATATTTAGATAAGCTATTTTTATAAACATAATATGGGATAAACCAATATTTGTTTTAAGAAAAATTAAATGTTTAATTTAGTGGATTTTATTTTATGGGTTTATATAAAATCTTTTGTATTGATTAGACAAAAATAATTTTTATGTTAGAAATTCTTCTAATTAAAATAAACCAGATATAAAATATAATATTATATGTGTATATTATTTTTGTTAAAGGAGCGGGTTTTGATAGGTTTTAATTATTTCCTAAATATTTTATAAATTGATCTCTACATTTAAAAATTTCAAAATGGAAAATCTTCCACTTATAAAAATTTAATTATTTTAATCTTATACAAAGGCAATCAGATAATGAGAAAATTCAAATAATTTTACTTAGGCTAAAATTTTAACTATATCAAGTTGTTATTACTTTTTCAAGTGATGAAAATTCGTTATTTGCTCTAAGTTAGTATAACACAGTAAGTAGCAAATCAAAAATTATTTTTTATATTTAGAAAAATATTTTTGGGAAAAATTTTAGTTATTGATATTGGAAATTTTATAAAACAGATGTAAATTTATGTCAATTTGATAAAAGCAAAATCCGGATTTAATGATATAATTTGATAATGAATTCCACATAATTAAATATTACCGAATATCTGATGAAATAGATAAATTCAGATAATGTTTTTGATCTTAGATCTTCCTGCAATATTTGCATTAAGCAGAATACTAATAAAATAATAATTATTAATGGTTTCAATTGTGAAATAGTACATGCAAAAAATATGAACATGACTGTAATAATGGCGTAGGATTAAAAAACCGAATGAATTTATTTATTATGTTCTTTGAATATTAAAATCTATTATTATCGTAAAAAATAAGAACAAAATACTTTGGGTATTATTTGATAAACCATATCAAATATTGTTTGAATATTAGCCTCAAACTAATATAGAGAATAAAATTGTCAGATCTGAATTTTGATAATAATTTTGTTAGCTGCAGAACGAAGAAAATCTGATATTTTATTTAATTCGATATTTTGAAAGAATATTCATTTCATTTGATCACTCAATACAGCGAATCTGGTTTACACTGCAAAAAATTAAAGGCATTTTCAAGACGACTTCAAAATATATTTTTTGAAAAATTATTGTTACATCCAACAAAAATATTTTCAAAAACATAATAAAGCCATAAATACCAATAACAATTTTATTGGTGAGACAATATAAGTGAAAATTTTTAATAATAATTAAGTAGAAAAAATACCGAGGTGATACAAAAAAGTTGAAAAATAATTTACCTATATATCAGTATAAGAATTCTAAATGAACGCGTCAGTGATATTTTTAAGACTTGAAAAATAGAAAGAAATTAAGTATTTCATTGAAATTCGAAAACTGGTTTTATTTATGGATAATATTATATTGCGATATCACATTTTTCTATTTTAATATATATTTTTTTCTGAAAAAGGCAGCTGATTCAGCCCAATGTCTTTATCAAGGTATCATGCACTATTTCAAATCTGTTTGGCATACAGTCACGATTAAAGATTAAGTAGTGGTAGAAACAGATTTACCACAAAATTAGCTAATTCATCCAGATTTTTTATATCTATAGTAGGAAACATCGAATTCAACACTAAAGGTGGATGAATGCAAATTTATTGGTAAAAGCTGGTTATTCATTATAAAGTGATATTATTAATGAATAATTCGACAATTTTCATACCCGTTTAAAGCTTTAAAAAGTTGATTACTAAATAATCAAATATTTTATTCCAGAAGCCAGTTGGTGTAGAGATAATTGATGCAAAGATCAAAGAATTTGTTAATAATTATATGCTGAAAATCCATTTCTATTTAATTTAAATCCGTCCTCACACATGCTAAAGATACCCTTATAAAAGTATTCAAATAAATTTACGAAATATTTATTATTAATTTTTGAGTCTTGTGACAAAAATGGATAAAAAAAGACAGGAAATTTCAATGGTAATTCATATAAACGCTAGTGGATAAATAATATAACGTGTTAAAATTTTGAAATATTACTACGATAACAACAGGCGATCATAAAAGTGATTTATAATATTTATAGTTGGATACTAATTGCCTAAATCAAAGGACGAGTTACAGTGTCTTAAATTTAGGCTGAATGCAAAATACAATTTAGCTTTTCTTCCAGGTACATTATATATTTTCCATAATAATGAATATTAAAAATTTTTTTATCCCAAGTTTATTTTATTGAGCAAAACATGTCATATTTATACATTTAGAGGGGAAACAGTTAAAAAATATTATAGCTATACTAGGTACAGCTAAAATTTTCTTAAAAACGTATTATTTTAAAGAAATTATTAATCTTTTTCAATTTCTTTAATTTTTATCTGTATTAAGGTGTGATGCTTTTCTTTTGAAAACATATCATACCGAAATTATTTTTGATTTCCAAAATATTAGAACAGAATTTGATTTTCAATTAAACAGAAAAAAGATTCGTGTTTAAATATAAAAGTAAAGCAATAATTATTAAAATTATTATCACATTTAAAGATAATGATATCTCTGGTATTTTTTAAAGATTAGTATCAAGAAAAATGTATGTTCCATGAGAGATATATAATAATATATTTTTAATGAAAAATTTTTAGATTTAGTATCATTTAGCTAAATCCTAAGATATCTAAACAGTGAATAAAAATTGCAAAATCTCATCTATGAAGTAATTATGGTTCTCTAACATTTTTGTGCAATATTTGTTTATGATTTTTTGAATTGATACATTTAGATTATAGTATGCTTCACAAAAGCAAGGCATGATTCAATTTATATAACGTGAAATGAGGTTAATGTTGATTGTTGAACTAATATATCGAATATATAATGGTACCCCATATAAAAAATTTAAGCATATTTGATTAATTAAAACTGTTTAATAAAATTGGATTATTTTCTTGACCTACCTTAAGGGCACGAGATATTCACAGTTGGTTTCGTTTTATTTTTGTAATAATGAAAAAATATGTTTACGATTATATTAATAAAAAATATATTTTTTAATTTCAAGAAAACTAAATCTTTGCTTCGGTCATGTTTTTGTATACTCTCGTTTATTATTTTAGTGATGATTATCTTCTGTACCTAAAGCTGTAGAGGGAAAATATATTTCTGAAAAATAATACTTCAATGAGCCAATAGTCACAAAAACTTTAAAATATAAATTATTAACTATTTATCTGAAACACAGAAGAGTTAAAATTTTGGTTAGTGTTTATTCATTGTGCATAAAGGTTCCCACTGTTTAAATGAAGTAATAATCTGGAGATATAAAATTTTATAAACCAATTGTCTTTTAAAATAACTGGAAAATGATTAGCAATGAAAAATATAAGCTTCTAAAATATACGTTTTATAATTTACGCAATGCAATAATTATAAAAAAAATATTCTGAAATCAGAATTCCTTAACAATTACTCCAAATTTACAATAACTTACTTTTATTAAGCTAAAAGTCTATTGGAGTTTAATAAAACAATATTACTAACTTAGTACAATAAAAAAAAGGTTAATTAGGAAAAATATATATTTGGTTTATAGGATTCTAAAAATTTTCCATTGCGTGATTTTAAAATTAAATAATATATTTTGCGTAAGATCGATATTTTTTTGTATTCTCTCTTTTCAAAGTTTTATAAACTTGTTAATAGTCTACTTGAATGTGACAAAAAACACTCAGAACACTTATATCCAGGTTAGTTAATTTCTTCCTATAAATAGATGTTAAATTGTATTAAAAAAACGATCAAAATATTTTTCAACAAAAATGCATGTACTAAAATAAAACTTAATAAAGTTGTTCAAATTAATAGATTATATATAATTTAAATGAAACTATTGAGCCATTAAAGTCATTTTTCCAAAAAAATGCTAAAAATGGTTTTATAAGTGATGTCTCTTCTTTCTTATATCAACTTTAGTATTTCAAAAGCCCTTTGTTCGTTTGTTTTGAAACTATTTTTCAATTATAACATATATATTTATATATTTTTTAATTAACAACAATAGATTGGTTGATACAGATTTGTTTTCAAGAATTTTTTATTTATATCACGAACGTATTCATTAATATTTTGCATGATAATAAGCAACATAAATTTTGTTAGCAGTTTTATGAAGGTATATGGTGTAACATGTTTTTTGTTTGAATTCAAATTGTGTTAAGTGATTTTGCACATGTTTTCTTCAAATTAATTTTTGTATAATATTTTTCAAATTCTTTAACAACTGGAGTCATCAAAGAAGAGAATAATTTTAGTATAAAGCATTCTTTCGAAGAAAAAGAGCACTGAAAGAGAGAAAAATAATATATACTTCTGGCTAACCATCACTAAACAACCATATTATAAATTTGACATCTTTAGATTCCTGTGTAACGGATTTTATTCCAACAGATATCTAATTAGTTAAAATATATATAAGCTTAAAAAAATGCCCTAATCAAGTAAGAATTTCTTGTAGGCAGTTGTTGATGATTCTGCCACCAAAAACGATCTACATAAAATTATAAGTCATTTATAAAGGATATCTAGTGAACTAATTTTTTCTCAATTTTCATCCGATTTATTTTTTGAAGCATTTTTTCATATATATTTTTTTTATATCTATGGCCTTGATTTTAAATAGTATAAATTAATTATATGAATAATTAATATCGATGCATCAACCATACTAAAACTTCTTTTTACATTTTTGTAAGTCAATAGTAACATTACTTACGCTTTGAATAATTGGAAGCAATATAAATTAAGCGATAAATTTTAAAAAAATTATCAATCTTTTATGATATTATATTACTCGATGTTTATACTCAGTACTCGAGTTTTAATTCTTTATTAAAAGATATCTAATATTTATTTAAATAATTCATTAATATATACAAAAAAGCACAAAAAACGCCGTTCTATTAATAATAAAAATATGAAACACCCACACGATTTTTTTAAAACATTAATTAACTTGAGACAACTTGTTAAATATTATATTACATGATCCTTTAATTTTAGCTATCAGGATATAAGATTTAAATGATAAAAGTCATTTAATATCATGAGGGTGTTTTAAACTTGATAATAGAATAAAAGAAACATTAACAAATCTAGTAATGCAGATATCTCACTTGATTAATAATTTTAGTACAATAAAAATCATTTTTCAAAAAATATATTGTTAATAATGCTATGTTGATAAATAATTGAAAATTAATTAACATAAAAAAATCTATGTACGGAATAACGCAAGAATTGCCTTAACAATAAAAAATAAAGTAAATTATATATAAAATGTAGAATATTTTTTGAAATTTTCAGAGATTTTAAACAAGAACAAATCAAATATATATACATATATATTTATCATTTTAAAAAATATTATAAATCACAGGATCAGCACTGGGAAGATTACTAGTATGAACAGATCTTAATTTAAATGTGTAAATATTAAAACATTTAATTAAATTTTGAACAGAAAAAAATTTTTATACTTATTTTATTCTGAACTATGCATTTCGGACTAAATCAAGTTTTAAAAGGATTGTTTGAATCTTAGCTAAAAGAAGATACCCGTTTTCAATTTTTTTATCCCGTGCATATCAAAATGTATCCAAAGGGTTCATTCGATAAAAAATTATTTTTAGCTAACCCTCATAATTAAAAAAATGATAATATACATTTTAACATTTACCTTAATTTTAAATATTTTATGATTATATGTGAAATACTACGTGTTACATAATATGAAATCAATTCATTCGAGATAAAAAATCTAAAATTCTAACACGCAACCAAATTATTCGAAATATTTAATCTTTATATATGATTTCCTTTAATATTTTACACTCAAACATAAACAAAATTTTTTATATCATTCAAGTATAAAGAGCCAATTAGCTTTTTTAAGACAAACGAAATTATTCACTAATATGGGTAGAGAACAATAATTTAGAAAATTATTGTAAGAATACTATTTCAATGGCAGTGCAACCTGTTTGTCTGAAAAATAACAAATAACAAATTTTATTTTACAAATACCTAGATTCCTACAATAAAAATATATTTCCTTGACTAAACCCCAATTATAGTTCAAAAATAAAATTGGTTTTTAAGAATGTATGTATGGATAAGAAGTTTTTTAGAATAAAAAATTTTGGGTAATTTTTAAGAGGTTTAATGAATATACATGGTTTCTATAATTTATGATATATTAATGCAATATTTAAGGTGATATGAGAACATTTAATTTAATGCAGGTGTTCGATAATCCTGAAAGGATAGATGGCATAGTTATTTAGAATTAGATGATTCAATATTAAATGTAAACATCTCAATTAATTTATATTATAAATACCCTTAAGAAATTATATAATGATGCCTATTAATATCATAAGTGTAAAAAATATTTAAATCTATTTTAAACTAACCTAAAATTTTTTAAGTGTAAATAATTAAAGCTGAGAATCTAAGTAATGATATAAAATAGGCTTCATTAAAATCATATGCACTAACATTATATTATCATGTTAGCATTAACAGTTTCATATTTTTGGATAAATTTCCAATTTTCCGAGTAGATCAAGTACAGTCTTAGAAAGATATTTTAAAAATTTATGTTCATTCATTTTTTTTAAATTTTAATATTTTTATCTATTCCAGTGGAATCGCTTACATATATATAATAGAAACAATTAGGCTTTGGAAATTCTTTGCGTTAGAATGAACACATATTTATAAGAAAATTTTTCATGGAAAAATTGATAAGCCTCGTAATACGGTTTCTGCAAAAGAGTATTTAAACACTTTTTAGCACATTTTTTGTATTTGCGACTGAAAAAAAATAAAAAGGAAGTATATTAGAGTCTATTACGACGAAGTTCAGAAACCTACATTCATATCGGATCTGTGTTAATCTGAAATATATATATATATATATATATATATAAATTTTTTCCGAAAAATTTAAAATAAAATGTTAGTAATGTTATGGAGGTTTCGAATACCAACTTAAAGATCCAAAGTTTTATAACTAAGTACAAATTATCTGTTATCACATATCTTATGATTATAAAACATTTAATTTGAAAAAAGTATATATTTTTGGTTTAACATATTTGTTGCAGTAATAAAGATAAAAAATAAATAGTCCCCGAACGAAATTCCTAATCCTTAAATGTGTAACATTTTTAAATTACATATTATTATAATTTTAATTTTACAAAATAAGGAAAGTTAATTTTTTTCTGAAATATAAATGCTAAATGAAGATTAATTTGTGAAGAATATATCTTATATTTGAATTTCTGATGTTTGACGAAGAGATGGGTAATATACTTCATAATAATCTGTTATTTAATTCATACGTAGTTAAGTTATTTTACTTGAAACTGATTTAGGAATTTTCAATAAAAAATAAGAATGTTAAAATAGTCTAAATAAATTTTTTAATTTAAAATATGTTTTTAATTCATAGAAACCAATATTCAATTTGAAATATATTTAGTAGATTACCTGTCAAGATCGGATGCTTTTATGGATAAATTTTTGGATTCACCTTGTACTTCTAAAACTTTATTTTGATTTATTCCTTTCGGAATCTGGACTGATTCTTCCGCATTTTCATGGGAGAAAATTTTCCCATCTATTTGATCTACATGTGAATCCTAAAACATTTATGATTATTCAATTATAATAGAGATTACTTCTGAGATCTCAATCTTGTTTGATTCATTAAATACTATAGGAACCCTGAAAAAATCAATAATTTGCAGAATTTTATACCTTTCATTATGTTTACTAATAAACCCATTCTCTTTATTTAAAAAAATATCCTTTTTTCCTTTAATGAATATTAAATAATAATAACGAGGTTCATATATGAAATATGTTTTTCTTTTTTGTTACTAATAATTGTTATATCTGTACACTTTGCTCTATAGCATATCTAACGAAGAGATTACGAAAATTAATTTTCATACTTTATTATCGCCACATGGAGTTCCGTCTGGAGCTCCAATTTTTTGCATGCCTCGACTATATACATCAAAGTGACTATTATTATTAATTCAAAAATTTAGGGATTTATTAACCTACAAGTGTTACTACTCTTTGATGATTGGAAAATGGTGGCTCTTAAATTTGTAGGTTCGCTACTTGTGCAGACAAAAACTTCACAAATATCATAACTAAAAGATTACTTTTGAGTAAAAACAAGTTACTTCATTGGACAAAAATCTTTGTAGCTCTTCCAGCTTGTACTCATAAAATTACAAATACTGGAATAATATTCGTTAAATTCTTTAAAACATTCTTCAGTGAAAAAGAAATCTGTTATTAAAAATTAAATTCAACTTTAATTTTACCTTCACCAAAATATAGTTTGCACATGTTATTTAGATCAACGCATCTACCATCTGAACAAATGCCCTAGTAGAATAAAATATATGTTGTCTATTTAATAAACCTAATGTGTCAAATTTAATTTAATATTTTTTTTAGCTTATTATTTGCTTTCTACTCATAAACATATATGTAAATGTACAAAATATCACAAATTATAACTTTAAACTCTTAAATTAGTTGTTTTGCATATTAGATGATTAGATCCTGCATTTTTAATAGAAAATTCGGGTGCTTTAATATATTTTTATGAAGATTCTTCAATATTAATAAACGAAAATGCAAAATATTTATAAAGGATAATGAATGAGTATATTAATTAGTAAGAAAGTACATTTAGATCCTACACTGAACAATCCATAACCTATACTATATATGTATCATGTGTCATTTTTTGGCCCGTAATATATTTTTTTAAAAATGTTCACAAAAACTTTTTATTTTAGAGGTTTATCTGAAATTTAACTTGCTCAAACATTTACTGTATAGATTAGCAGTGAATATAGGCAAAATATGAACATAAAACAAATATCACATAATAGATTTATTTAAGAAACATAACACTAAAAAAATTAGAACATTCTAATTTTTTAATTGCTAAATTTTTGAGCTGAATCTACAAACAAAAACAACATTATGTGGAAAATATATAATTTACACAAAAAATGATAAATGGATAGAATAAGCTATTATTAAACAAAAATAATATAAATTTGGTTTAAAAATTTTTGAATAAAATGGCAGTTAACATTAATGAAAAACAGAATGTTCTCGGGCACATTGACGTCACATAAAATTAAATTTTGAGAGAATTTTTTTATAAGTATATCATCATAGAAAACATATTTAAAAGGGCAGATTAATTTTTTTGGAAAGAAACGAATAAAATATTTTTGATTTTCGATATGCGTAATAAATTTGTATCCTTTAGTTTAATATGGTTAAAAGAAAAACTTAGACCATATTGAAGCCTATAAATTTTTTTTATTGTAACTAATATAAAATAAAAAGAGTGTTTATATTTATCATATTAATATTTAACATTCGTGAGAAACCATTAAAATTTAATCTGTGCTCTTATGAGAGGAATGGCTATGCACGCCACAAATAGATAAAGACATAGATGTATTTTTAGATATAAATATCATATTATGCACCTTAATGTAATTTAATATTTAACAATCTAACTATTAAATGTAATTAAAACTTCAAATGCTATAATTTCCCGTAGAGAGTTGTTTATTAGTTATTAATGTTGAATTTGTTAAAAAATTAAATCCGGAAATTTTGAAAGATTACAATTAGTTTCATAAAAAATTCAAATCTTATTAGATATACACCTCTTTTAATTTAAATTCTCTCTGTATATCAATATCGAAATGGACAAATTTTAATATTGAAAAAAGTCAACATAGTTTTAATAAACAAAAAAATTAAATAATTCAAATTTTTGAACACTAATTTCATTAAATTAGGTACAAATATAGCTTGCGAAATATGAACTTCTGTAACATTTGAAATGAAAATATATTTCAAACTTTTAATGATTAAATATAAAATTCAAGATTTATGCTTTTCACGGAGTATGATTTTTAAAATCAGGTTCGGGTTAAACCATATTTTTTTTGTTTGAAGTGCAAAAGATGAATTATATTTATATTTTAATCTAAAATTTGATCCTTTTCTTGAGAATCGAAAGCATTAGATACTGATTGCCTCAAAATTTAAACGGAAAATTTCATTGCGCTAAGCAATATATTAAACTAATTTTACAGTGTCCGTCAAAACAATTTATGATTCAAGTATGTAATGCAAAAGAATAGTTATATCTTATTGTAATCGATAAAATAGAGTATATGTTGATCCTCCAAATTTTTGGCGATAATATGTATATATATTATTTTGCATTATATTTAATAACGACAGCGTTTGGTATGTCAATTAATACGTGATATATTGAGAATTTTTTTCCTTCCTTGCTGTATATTTTTGGCGATAAAACAGAAATGTTTGAATTATTACATTAAAAAGCCTCTATAAATAGATATTTTTAGAAAATAAGACGGGTTTTATCTACATCTTTAGATTATATCGGAAGTTAACATTTAATAAATCAGAACACAGCATTCAGATTTTTAATTTGATTTCTCACAATGTTAAAAAAAATTTTACGGAATATATAAGCTATCAAAAAATCTTTTATATATTAAATTAATTGTTGTAATCTTGCCTAATCATTGCAGCAGAAAATAATTAATCAAAATTTTTGAAGTATTATTTAAAAGTAAAAATCTTATATCAAGTTCAAAAAAGTTAAAGGTTTAAATATACTTACTTTAAGTAATATTTAAAATGGTTAAATAAATATATAAATTTGAAAGAAACATTTTAATCGATGTAAAATAAATTGATTGATATAAAATTATTTTTAAATTTTAATCAATCAGTAAATATATTCTTAGTACTTAAGATATTCTAATTGAATTGATTATTTCTATCTACAAAGTCTAAAAGATTGTAAAAATTAATAAATTCTCTGATTATTCCTCCTCCACATTTTATGAGCAGGTATCAAAATCATGTTTGATCTTTTTTAGTTATTATTATTCTCAAAATCTTATTTTTCTAATTATAAAGAAAAAAACATAAAATATCAAGGTAGCTTGACCCAAGCCTTTCAAAATGTAATTTTTTCACGTCAGCATGTTTTTACCGGAAAAGCATCTATATTGTTTCTAACTAATGGAATTATTGAGGTTTATTAAAATTTTAGTTGCATCTAAAAAATATCTTTGAAATGAAGAGCTTAAGAATCAAATTGTACCTACAAAAATTCATAGTAAAGAACTCCACTGGTAGTAAGGGTAACCATTTAACCAGTATTAAAAAATTTATCCTAGTCCATATTATTCTTAGGAATCTATGATCTGTCAAAAAAATTTTAAAAAACAAATATGTTGCACTTTTTCTTATAGATACCAAATCAAGTGATCAAAAATACAATTTAGCGCTATTAACATTAACATATTGAAAAATAATTTTATACTCATCACACATACATTTAGCTTCTCTCACCACATTAAACAATTAAAAAATTTTAAAGAAATAAGTTTTAATTGTAACTTATTATATACCAAGAAATTTCAGTTATAAATTAATATGATTTAAATATAAAGTAAAAACAAATAATATTACAATTTAGAATAAAGACCCTCGTTTCTAGTAATAAAATATTTAATTTTTTTAACAGTTCAATCAGTAAATCAATATTTAAATAAAGTGATAGTCTAATTATAACTGCTATACAATATGAAAAAAATATAAATTTACCCAATTATAAATTCTCATAGCGATTAATTCTGAATAATTTCGAAAATACTGACAAAATGTTAGACACTTTTGATAATTTGTTTTTTACCAACTCATTTTTCATAATAACCATATAAAAGATATTTTATACAATTTTTAAAAAAATTATATTTAATAAAAATAGAAAAAACCCAAAAATTAATTTAAACAGAAAAATAGTAATAATATATATTTTTTACTGCTGGATATAATTTTAACATCTCTTTACGATTATTACAAAAGCCTTTTGTATATTATTCGAAATATATCTGAGTAATATTTTATTATACACTGACATAAAACTAATATCTTGTTAAAAAAACTCTTTTAAAACACGTTAAATATACTTTTGCACTTTTTAATTTTTATAGAGGGATCTGCAGTAATTTAACATTCAAAGATTGCAAACTGGACATTCCTTTATAAATATATCATTCAATTTAAAACCAAAGAGACGTTAGAAAAAAGGAATTTTGGACTTCAAATTTGTTATAAAATATTTGATTTCATGCCACTGTTTAAAGAAAAAATACAACTTTGAACAGCATTAATATTATCCAATAATATAATTTCAAGATCTCAAATATCAGTAATTTTAATACAAAAAACGTAAAATTTTCCGAAAAATATTTCTAATTATTAAAAAAAATGTATTCTCTACTCTAATTAATCAATTAAGTATACCATTAATATAAGATTTGAGTTTTTTAGAGTATTAAAAAATACGATATTGTAAGATAATTTGAAATAAAACAAATCCTGTATCAAATAAACTTTACTCCTTAAAATAGGCTAAAATTATTAAGATTTTTATAGCTTTTGTTAAAGCCGAACTAAAAGTTTTTGTAAATTTGTCAGAAACCAGTATTTATTAAAAATAAACTTTAAAACTTGTTGCGGTACCCTCTGGGTAGCCCACCATTCAAACTATGTACGGTGAAGATACTTTTGGAAGGGTGTTGAGACTTCCTGTTTATTGCCTCTAATCGAGAAGCTTTATCGCCTTGATTTTCCTTTTTGTACTCCATTAAAATGTTTTAAAACATACGCAACAAAAGAACACTAACAATTAGAATTAAAAAATAGCTATTGTTTTTTGTTTTTAGCTCAATTAGGATTTTATATGATTCCCCAATCCATTCATTTTTGAATGAATGGGAGCGTATTGTTTTAATTAGCCCGTTCATTCATCGGGATGAATGGACGGACGTTGTGATCTTCATTGGCACCACACTTGTATTAAATAGTTTTATAAAAAAATAATTGAAAGTTTGATATTCTTACAATTTTTTAATATACGATGACGATTAGTAATAGCCCCAAATTTCATAATATTTTAACTTATTCCCTTGATTAATACACTCAGAAGTAATATCAAAATTTATTAGTTAAGAAAGGATAAAAATCAAAATATTTTTGTTACTAAATAATCTTTTATATAAAATGTGAATCATTTTACAATCTTTTTTATTGATCTAAACAAAAGAAGAATGAAAGATTCTCCGGTTTAATTCTATTTTTTATTGATATTACAATTTTTTTTTTACTTTTAGTTACTAAAAAGAAATTTTATATTCATCAAATTTTTCTAATATAAATTACTAAAAAAATAATATTGATTAATATTTAAAGTATAATATTAGTTTTTTTGCATTCAAAAAATTATTTTTGAATCTCATAAACAAATCTTTTTGAGTTTATCAAACATAACTATTTACTAAATTTTTAAAAATCTAATAAAATTAAAAGATTTTTAAAATCTTTGAAAATATACTTATACTAGATAAATTAAAAATTTATGGAAATTCTATACTTTTCAAAGTTTCCGCAACAAATTATAAATTGAAAAAATTGATTATATTTAAATAATAGTGTCGACTATGTTGACATTAATAAGATAAGTTTTTTAGTAAAGATATAATAGAAGTATATTGTTTGAATTTACTTTTATCTTAAGTAAGGTAAAATTTTATGAATAAAAATTATTATTGTATTATACCAATCCATCTTTACATGGTGTTCCAGATGGCTTCGACGGAGCATCCATACATTCACTTGATTTTCCACTACAGTATGAATTTTCTCCGCATTCATCAAGGGCAGAATGACAGGTTCCCAATTTTGAAAACTAACATTAGATTATATCTTTTAAATATTACCATGCAATCTATGCAACATGGCCCAGAAACACACTCCATCCATGGCTTTCGAAATCGGCAAGTTGTTGGATCACAACAGATATTTGCTTTTCTAAATTCACACAACTAGAAAATATTTTTAGTTTAGAACTCTTAATACTTCTTTAAATCCACAGTCGCATTCCTCGTCGCCAGAAACGAATCCATCTCCGCACACATTGTTTAGATTCTTATCAAAATAAAAACTTATCTCTTACAATTAACCTTAAATTCACAATCAAATAAACAAGTTTTAGATCCAATATTTTCTGTAACCTTTTTTATTTGGCAGCTCTCAAAGCTTTGTTGAAGATCAGTTTTCCTTATTATAGAAAATAATAACCGCATCTGTACCTAGCTGAAGAATACATTACACACAAATGTTTATCAAGTGAGCAGTCACAATCATCCAAGACTAAAATTATTAAGTCATGCAACCGAAAAAATTTAATATCAATAAGAATAACTAATAAAAACATTATAAAATTTTACCAGACTAAAAATATAATATTCTCTTTGAATAATTATAAATAATCATACTGTCAGCATGAACAAGTCCAAGATTATGACCTATTTCATGAGCTACTGCAGCAGCAATCATCTTAATAGGATAGAATTTATTTCTGTTGATTAATAGCTGAAAAATGCAAAATAATATATGATGTGTACGTTTACAACATTAGTTGATTGGGTCGTGCATATTCTGTTGGGCGTGTTCCTTGCTCCTATACCATCTAGGCTTTGACTACGTGAACGGTATCTATGTAAAAATATTAAAAAAGTTTTGATGGTAAAAAAATTTTGCAAAAGCGTCAATATATATATATTGATACGTTTGGTTTAAAATATTTTTATAACACATCTAATCAATTTTAATTGAGAATTTTCTCATGCATATCAATCCAGAGCCAGTAAAGCAAACCTTTAGTGACAAGTTTAAGAATATTATTACATTTAAAATAAATCAAGCCGTTTTTATGTTTAGTGGATCAATTAGATTAAATGGTTTGAATACGATTGGATTAAAAATTTAACTTCTTGTTTAAAGAAAAAAAAATATCTGGAAAGAAATGTAAATTACAGGAATAAAGAAATTGTCTCATTTGCGTAATTGTTACATAAAAAAATTCTGCTTCTATTTAAAGCATTTCCAATCGAATTAAAGCAAAATATTGAACAGATTACCACTCGATTCGAAGAAAATTTCCGATATTGAAACATACATTTATTTAAATCGTTTATTAATTCATTTGTATTCGTAACAAAAATTTTTAATTTTATAAATTTCTATTAATAAAAATTAAACGTTAAAACAAATATCATTAAACAATTTCTGCAAAGTAGATTTTTAAGTGCTAGAAATTATTGGGATGGTTGCACCAATATCATAGTGATCTAATCCCTCTATATCATGAAGATATATAAAGTATGAAACTTTCTTTTAAATAAATTTAATAAAATATTCGGTCTATAACATATAATTCATTCAATAAAAATCAGTTCATATGTTTAGCTTATATAATTATAAATAAAAAATTTAGATAGTGTACACATATGCTTTAATATCTAACTTAACTTATATAAATCCCTATTTCTGTATCCGTAATAAATGTTAATTATAACTAAGTATATGAAATGTAATATATGATAAGGTTTATGGCTTAATGATAAAAACCAAGAAATCAAAAAGATTTTTGGGAATAATATATTTCTTAGTTTACAATATTCTTTGATAATTATAATATTATCTTAAAATTTTCTTATAATGAATTAAGGTAATAAAATTATTTAAACAAAAGAGTAATTATCTTCAATTTCTTACATCAGTGTTTTAAAAATTTTAGAATTGGAGCTTTCAAATTTATTTTTGCATTAAATTTAGTAAAGACAACAAAATTAGAAATACTGGAATATGGGAAACACCTATTAATAATAATTTTTAATTTATATTTTGTTACTCTGAATAAATGACATTTCATTGATTCAAAAATACGCAAAATAAGGTACAGGACTTAAGCACAAATTAATTGTTTTATTGCAAAAATTTTAATTTAATTATTACTCAATTAAAAAATTATAGAAAATAAGTATATTATCCGAATTTCTTATCAAAAATTGAATTTGAATATATATATTTCAAAATGGAAAATCGTGTTTAGTAATTATTTTTGTCTATATAATGTAAGTTAAACATAGAGTAAAAAATGGAAAATATATGATGAGCCGTATTAACAATTTAAAATCAATTACGCTTGAACCAATATATATCATATATACCTATAATCGTTATCGTGCAACAAAATATTTTGCGGCAACAGTTAGAAATAACTAACAATTAAAAATTTGATTTTCATTAAATTTCAAGTAATTTCCAGTTATACATTATACCTAATAAAAGGTTATGTAAAAATAATAGAAGACTTTAATACCTATAAAAGAATTAAGATCTAATATGTTGAATGAGGATTATACCAAAGTTCAGTTTTATTTTTAAAGATTAGGATTTGACGGAAAGATAACCCCCACCCTTCTATATATCAACATTCCAGTTTTTTACGAAATAACTTTTGGAAATTTAGAATGCCATATTCGAGAATCAATTCTAATTTTATTATTATTATACATTTATCTTAATTACTAAAAAAAGAATTTTTTATTCTTTATGGCCTAAGGCATTAATTTTGTATTTTTTATAAACCAAAATAAATCTTAACTTAACCTGAAAATTATATGCAAAAACAATTGGAGTGGAAAAATGTTATAATTGATATAAGGATTATTTTAATGTCTCTAAAACACATTTGAAGGATATTTAATGCATAAATTCGGGATGATGTGATAATTTGTCTGACCAAAATAAAAAAATCAAAATAACATTTTAAAAATGTTTATTTATATATTTTTTAATATAATATTCTGTAGCTTATATAAACACTAACAAACAAATATTAGCTGAAATGACACTCCATATATTCGACTTATTTTCTTTTTTAGATTAGTCAACATTGATAGTTGTGAACACATCGGTTCGGACCATATTTTGTTCGTTATAGATTTCCTGTATAATCTTGTGTGTTCCTCGCTGGATTCTCTTTCCTCACAGATATTTGATTCTGGCAAAAAAAATAAATTTAAAAATCCTTTCATCAATACAAGATAATGTGCGTTAATTTAAATATTTAAGTGAAAACAAATTGAAAAATAGAGAAAATACAATCTTTCACATTTGATGATATTTCTGTATCAGGAAATATAATTATTACCACGATAGGGTGTAACCATAAATTACTTCATATCTAATAAAAAATGCGGATTAATTATCATAAAATTTTTTAAATCGGACAAAAACATAGAGTTTAAATTCATGGATTGTACCAAAAATGCTTATTTATATCAATGTTTTGATATCGTTTCGTGGATAAAAATATTCAAAGATCTCATTTAAAATTTTTTATTTCCGTTTTGATTTCTTTTCAATTAAATAGAAGAAAAAATGCAGAAATTTTCACTTCTTGGCTATTGAACACTTACAATATAACTTTCTTTTATTTGTAATTTCTTTTTTCAAATAGGAATAGGTATGTAAGCCTTGAATAAAAAATTAACATTAGTTATGTGTTTATCAAGGAAAGTTAATCTAACCACAATACTTCTTTCTAATCCAGATATTTCAAAGAACTGTTCTAATTAAACAGGGAATAATTTAAATTTTTAATTTTGTAACGAATAATATTCCATCTCCAATTGCTAAAAAATGGAATAGATTAATTAGTTTGGAACAATTTACTTAGTGCAAATCTGTGTAGAATTTCTATTGGTTATCTGAAAAATCTTGTTTAAAAGTTGCAACATTTCATGAAACATTAAAAAACGTCGAAATAGTTCCGAAAGTCTCTTAACTCTGGCTGACAGCTTAAGCTTTGAAAATTCGTTAAATTAATAATTATTTTAAAATGGCAAAGAGATATCTCTTTGGTATTAAGCTTGAATTAAGTCTTATATCAGCTGCTTTAAAATTTATTAAAAAGTAAGCTTTTGATATATTAAAACTATTAATACCCCAATATTTCTTTCATTAAACCAACTGATGTGTTAAAATTGTTGTCATTTTTAATTGGAAAATTATTTTTATTTATCTTACAATGATCTAAAAATACTTAACCAATAAATTAAAAAATTCTTTAAAAGATAAAAGATTTGTTTTTAACTAAGGATAAGAAATATATTTATTATAATAAAATGGATAGATTTTGAGATAGGTATAGAGGAATATATTTTTATTACATGTATTAGATAATTTTTCGGAGTTATAATATTCTTATATTTATTTGTGAACATGTCACACGGAAAAAACATGGAATTTTAAACACACCTCAAGAAAAAATACTGAAATATATGGTGATTATAAAATAAATTACCCTCGATTCTTATGGATACCAGCACTTTGAACCATACAGGGTGAGCCACATTGTCCACTTACAACATTTCTAATCGTAATTTACGAATTTAATTATTATTTATACTTATGTATGATTTTACCTATGAACTGAAAAAAATAGCAAAAGAATTTGCAATGTATTCATCATTTTAAAATTCTCTTCCCTGAAATATTTATACATTTCACCACAAGTTATTACTTTTTAACTGGAAAATATAAGAATTGCACGAATTATGATTTTCATAAGAATATGTATTTTGTGGTGTTTTTTAAAAAGTTAAACAAAATGTCTCGTTATTGCCGTAACGTAAAATTTTTTACACTTCATATGAAAATTTTACGTAGAATTTATTACATGGTTAAAGCATATTATATTTTTTTTAATACATTTCCCCGTCAATCACGATAATCTTAAAAACTTTAATGGCGCCTCACACTTCAACGCCATAATCTGTCATAAGAAGCATTTTAGATAATATAGAAGATTTTCAAATGGTAATCAATATTAATAGTTCATCACTTTAACCGTAAAATAAAAATACTTTATTCTTTCGGTAAAGACTCAATTACATAATAATATTCTTAAAGAGATTTCGTGTGAAGTTACTCGGGTTCCGGTTTTTATATAATATAATATAATCAATCTCTAGATTGACTTATTGCAAAAATGATAATTCGAAAATATTTTAAAAATTTGTTTTATAGGATCGATTTATTCGATTTTCATATAGATTAGACAATACATTCTACCTAAACCGATATTTTTAAGTTTGAACAAAGAAAATTTATTTCTGTTTATTGTGTGGTTCTGAACTTTCCACAAACCTACTGACTAAAAAATTTAAATTATATATAAAGGTTATTGTGTTTGAAGACGTGAAAATATAATATAATTGGAATATTTATTGCCAGGAATCGGAAATGTAGTTATATTGATATATGAAATGAAACGAAAAAAATTATTGGAATGATTCCTTTATATCATAAAAATTTGAAAATACCGATTACCCCATTACTTTTAATAAAATTTCTTACACTATTATCTTATTTCTGAAATAAATGCTAGTGTTTTAATATTAAGGTTCAAGGATTAAAAAAAATATTTAAACAATCATGTAAAAACCCAATTAAGAATTTTTTTACGACAACGACAATCCCAAAAAATAAAATATTTGATATTTTTTCTTATAATATTCCTTATAAGGGCCAAAATATTATTTCACAACTAAAAAGGATACTAATAACAGAACAAAATTTTTGTATTTTAATGAATTAAAATTGAATTTCATGGAACCATCATTTGAAAATTTAATATTTTTTCGTTCGGTTAGACAATATTTTTGACCGAGGAGAACATTGTTATGCTTGGACAATCATAACCACAGAGTCAAAAACTATTGAATCGTTTGTTAAATAAAATGAAAATTTAAAATATTAATTCTTGTTTTTCAGAGAATTTATCTATTACTTTTATATAAATCAAAGTATACAAACCATAAAGACCAGTAATAAATCATTAAGGCGCAGACAATACTATGTACTTACAAAGTTTATTTGAAACAACTTGGTTGCCGTAAATATACAGAAATGTTTGTTTTATTAACGGTTGAATATGATAGTCAAAAACATAAACACAGCTTAATGTATTTATATCTTCATGATAATATCTTTTATATTTGAATATATTCAAAGCAGTGATAAAATATAAAGAAAATATACCTATATAATTTGATAATTATTCAGATAAACATACCTTGATTTAGAATAAATTTCATCGATGATAAAATTATAATGGTAAAGTTTTGTTTAAAAAATATATATAATTAATTTTCATTGCTAAATTTATTAATTTCCATGAACATTGACATAGAATATAGGCATACTAATTAAAGTATTGTTGTAGTATGGAAACAGATTTTTCAAAATTTTTCAATTTATAATTATACTAAATTTTTGCAACAGGAATGTTATAAGCGTAACATATAACCATTTAAAAATTAAAGGTATGTAAAATCCTGAAAAAAACAGATTTTTTAATAATTTCTGATTAACTAGATTGCAAACATGATTATTTTATTCTCTATCTATATCTATTTATAAATATTTTATTTATGAAAATATTTTTTGAATTTTGTGCAACATGGATTTTTTACCTGAAATAAAAGAATGTATGAGATTTTAAATTTAATTCTTCCACGTAATCTTGTAAGATGTTCAGGACATCAATGCTCGTGACTGCCTGATCTACTTTATCATCTTCATCCATATATTGAAGATGTGGTACATTGAAATAAATGTTGTGTTGACCGTATATCTAAAAAATATTATTATTATGAAAAGAAGAAATTATAAAACTCTTGTAAAAATCTATTTTTTTAAAGAAAAAGAGAATAATATACGTTAATTTATTTGTGTTTAATGGGTTCAGTAAAATATATTTTACAATGGTTTTTTGAAAAATAGGGAATAAATTTTAATAATGCTTTATTATATTTAATTATGTCTGCATTAGACTGGATTGGGAGCAAAATATAATTCATTTTTCCGTATGTTGTCTAAATAAATTGGATAACAACTTTACTGCATGTATTTATTAATAAATAAAAATTTAATAATCTACATCTGCTTTTAAGATTTATAGTTTTTTGAGCTTAAATAATATAATATTACAGATATTTTTGAACAAATTATTGGATATAGTCAAAATTAAATTTTTGCAAAAACTGATACCTTTTTAATATTTTTTTTATTATATATAAAATATTTCGATGGATCAAGCCAATCTAATTTAAAAAAATCTATTTTAAAATAATCAATATATCATTTAAGATAACAATATTTTCTTATTGGGTAGTGCCAAGATAAGATCATATTAATTTACAGGTTAATTTTATAAATATAATTCTTCATCCGGTTTAAAAGGTATAAAATTTTATGCTAATATTAACCATGGGATAATAGTTGAAGCAGGAATTCAAATTAATTCAAATAAAAAAGGTATACGTTCATATAAAAAGAGGTATAAAATAATAAAAACTATTTTGTCCCTTTTATCGGTCTATTTTTGAAATGTTTATTAATGCAAATTAGAAATAAAATTTTAAAAAAATATTTTTCAATGCTTAAAGATTGTTTAGCTGCTAAAATTGGGTAATTTTTGTCTTCACGGTAAATAAGGGATGATCCTATAATATTTGTTACATAAGAACGTTAAAATCATAAATTTTATCTAATTAAAAATATTAATTACATTTCATAAATTTAATAAAAATTTTTGATTTTCCAAAAAGCCAAAGTCACTTTCTTATTAAATATCTATCATTATTTTGAACCCTTTTACAACTTTGGTTCTGGTTCAATTGCCAATCGAAATTAAATAGTGTGAAAATCAATTAAATGAAGATGGTTTGTTTGAACATCTCAGCTTTAAAATTTCATCAATATGTTCCACACTATGGTAAACACAGTTATTATAAAAAGTTTAGAAGGGTTATTTTTTAATTAACAGAAATTAGAGTCGTGTTCTCATTTAAAATCTGCAATATATTATATGCTTAAATAACGATTTCACTTGTTGAATGGGTTGATGTAGATCCAATTTTTTAATTCCTAATTCGGAAATTTTGCAAATCCCTCAAATTTCACAATAATCACTATGTGCAACACGACTCCTTGTAAAATTTGCTAAGATGGATATTCAAGGAATATTAAGGTGTTGTTATATTCAATTTTTATTTTTTGAGGATGTAACTCGGCGTTTGATGACATTTTTGACATTGTATGAAAACAATTATATACGCCTGCTCTAAGTGTCACCTAAATTTTTTAATTATGCTAATCCTTGAGATATTATTTTTTTAAAACTATCCTAGTAAGGCGTCGTTTTTATGTTTCATAAAATTATTGCTTATGGATTTACCCAACTGTATTTTATAAATTTCCATCACTTAATTAATATAATTTCAAAAATTGAAAATCTTATCATGAGATCGTTCCTGTTATTTGGACTAGAGATTATACATGAGAATTAATATCAAGGTGCCGATATTGAGCAATCCTTTTTTAATGTAAAACTTAATCTTTATAAACCTGCCCGCCCTTTTTAATTGACATTAGATTGCTTTGGAGAAATATTTTTAGCAGGTTTCACAATTTTTAAATTAATAAATATCACGGTAATAATAATCTGCATGTAATATTTTCTGTAGTTTCCACACTGTCTGTGTTTCATTATGAGATTTCAGTAAATTATCCTTTGTTCTAACTACCCTCTTCCGATTGGAATAAAATATTTAAGATTTATATGAATTATATTTAAGTATGAAAAATGTTGAGGCTGACTTATATATTAACTAAATATTACAGACTCCCTCTGACGTATAATTCTAGTAAAATTTCGAGCTATAATTTATTCATTAATTACTTATATTAAAAGTTTCTATCTAAAAATTTTTTTTTATATTTTATAAATAATCATTAATATTTTGATTTCATCTTCTTTTTATTGTAGACAAAATTCTTCGTGAAGTAATAATTTATAATTAAGAGATTAACCTTAAATATATACAAAATTCATGATAAAGCAAAGTAAATTATATAATAAATATCATTTTATGCATAAACTATATCCTTTAGTAACTCTAATAATTTATTTTTATATAAATACAAATAAACAAGTCTATTCTTAATAACAAACTTTTTTAAAAGATAATTAAACATTTCGTTAATTATTGCTTAGTGGAAACTAAGTTATAACCCTCTTGAATTTAAAATAATAATAACTTGAAAAGATTCCATCATTTGCCACCAGGAGACTTATCCAAAAAATCAATGTTAATGGAATTTCATAAGGATTTTTTCAGTATTCCTTTCTTATGATATAGTTTTATGTTTCAATATTGGATTTAAGTAATTTGGAAATAAATTTATTATAGCTAGACAATCTACATTGTTTATATTCGTTATTAGTATGGTTTTTACAGGTCTGAATTTTCACGTCTGAATAAAAATAAAAAAAATAATTCATTATAGTTTACTCACTAAAAAATTAATTAATATACAACTAAAAATTATATTATTAAGTTACTATGTAATTATAAATAAACTAAATGGTTGTAAAAATATTTTTGCATTATTATTCTGTCATTATGTATATAAGACAACTGACTAGTCAAATACTACCTTTATTTAGCATTATTTATCTTTTCTAAATGTAAATGACATCAAAATTACAGAAACGAACGAATTTAAATCAGAGTAATATTGTTTTTATCATCCCTAACAGTTTTTAAATCAATATGAAAGATTAGATGTTCCAAGGGCTTATACTTAAAATAATATTTAAAATTTACAGTAATATGTACGGATATTTAATTTGAAAAATATAATATTAATGTTTTCTAAATTAATAATTAATTACCGAACCTTTCATTGTTTGCTTCGCAAAAGATTTGAAATGATTAAAACAAACCACCGAAAAATTTTCACATATTATGTTAAAATATCGAGCCAAGTAAAAATATATAAGCGAAAAACTATTTAATTATGTCAGGTTTCAAAAAATCCATGGGAAAGTGGTTTTTCAAAAAATAAATTTAAAGAAAATTTATGATATATTGGACTGTTGTGTAATTTTACGCTGTCTTATAAATCCGTTTAATATTTGGAAAGGTATAACATCTAATTTGAAAACTTGTATACAGTTTAATAAGGTAATAATCTTCCTTTTATGGGTTTTTCATTTTCTCGTTTTTCAGAACAGTCAAATTGATTTTCTAGTTCATACGAAATTGCATTTTTGATATCTCCTTCGGTTAACTTTTTATCAAGGTAAAAAGTTGAATCAAGTAACAATGGATATTGGTCAAATATATTTGAGGGAGCTATGGCCTAGAGAACTATAAGAGATCGATTTGCCAGGTTTAAACGGGAAAATTTAAAAAATTAGATTTATTCAAGAATTGATTCTATAGTGCCTCGGAATATCTCGGAGATATCCGGAATACCACCTGACATTATTTAAGCGGATGATAGGCGGTCGGCGGTAGTTGTGATTAGTTACACCCTAGACATTAAACTCTTAAATTA
>LDMZ01045432.1:0-11533 GCA_001455285.1 Sphaeromyxa zaharoni
TAAAATTAAACTTTCAGATAAGTTGAGATGTGTTAAAATTGCTCTTGAGTGAGGTCGCTGTAATATTTGTTCTAGTGTTGTAATTCTGAGTAAAATGATGGCAAGAATTTTTTTGCGATCAGGGACATTTTTTCACGTATAAATGAGTTATAATGACATATTTTGTGTAATTTTCGAAGGTTAATATAAAAAAAATTAAGACTCTTCTTTATATATGTATGATAAAGAATTTAAAATTTTGGAAAATAAACCAGAATTAGACAGTTGAAATGTCTATTTAAATTAATCTAACCAATCGAGTTCCTAATTAGAATAAAAAATCTGTGATCGTACATATAAAATTAGTATATCAATCAAGGAATAAACTAAATGTTCTTCACAAAACTTATTAAAATTGAAAATTAGACAATGAATTCTATATATGTTGTAATTAACGATCGTGATATTTATAAAATTTAATAATTGATCTGTCGGTTCTGGGTTTTAACTTTTTATTTTCGATTGCTTAGTTCGATTTCAGCAATACCCCAACTTACTATCTGTGCATTATTTAAACAGTTCATATGATCGCTACTGCCCTAAGCAAAAAATAGTTTCATTGCTGTCTGCTGTATTATAAATTTATTTATTTTTAAATTATACTGTGTCTTATTGTTATTGACGATAAGATTGCAGAGTATTTGTCGAATAAAGAGTCTAAGAAATAAATAGATGCAATCGTAATTAATTAAATATTTAATTTGAATAAAGCCATTGACAAACTGCACAAAATCGGTGATTAATTATTTTCCGGTTATTACAATTTTAGTATTGTAGTAAATCCTCGGAATTAGTGTGGGCGGAAGAACGACTTAGGAAATGTTATTTTTACCTCTATAGTTTAATTTCTTTTAATTACAAAATAGTGGCTGAAAGTAAAGCTCCTTTTAGTTATTTTCAACCAGCTGGGCGACAAAGCTGACTTAGTTTCTACCTTGCAAACTCCTCAGTTCCTAATAGGAACACCGCAGCATTAATAACAGTAAAATTATCGAGTTTATCTGTCGTGCACTCACGACAAAACTTAATAAAGATCTAAATAAAACCATGTTGCAAGGCGGTAACGTCAAAAATAGAGAGATTAACTTTGATTAATATTAATTTTATATATCACAGCAAATGAACAGTTTGTTTTCTCCAGACCAAGGTAGGTCTAATGCCAAAGGACTGCTTAAGTCGAACTCCGTGTTTGTTTGCCATATACTAGCAGGCAAACTACCACGGAAGTACGGCATTATCCTTCCATTTTTTCCAAAGTAATTCGTTTGATTAGGTACCCAATTTTTATTTAAAAACACTTAGCTGGGCATAATTTCAAACTTTTTGAGATTATTTTTAATTCATTCCAGGAAGGTATTGCTTTAGAATTTTTCATTGCCGATAGTCTTTGTCATAGGATGAACTTTAAAAGTTTCTTAAGATTTTGTTGCAGGAAGTTGTTTTTTTTTGTAATTGTTCAATTGAAATTTGGAATAATTGAATTAACTGGTAAAAGGCTAGGAGAACTAATGAAGATGATTAGTAAAAATTCGGGATGGCATCCAAGAATGCAAGCGTATTCACTGAAAGCATTAAAGATCCAAATATAATGAACTTTTCCATTGCTTTGACCTGTGAAAAGGCATTGTATTCATGTAAATATCACAAATTTCGACCATCATGCTAAAACCATCTAAGAATCTTGTGAAATATTTGTATTGGGGAAAACTAAAACGAAATTAGGAATTTCTATACTCGTTCTGCACTTATATCTCAAGTTCTTAAGATGTATTTGGAATTTTTCCCATTGAAATATGTTGTGTTTAACATAGAATTGATGAAATTTTGGATTTGTTTCGATTTTGCAGTATAATATAATAATTTTACATATTTGAATATATTATTTCTGAAAATATTTATTTAATGGATTTTCTTATATTACCACAATTAAATTATTTTTGTAGAGATAGCAGTTCATTTTCACTTGTTTTATTTATTATTATCAAAATTATAACATGTGCTAAATATGGATTCAGTGGTTCAACTTAGATGATTGGGTTACTGACTCTATTAAAGCAAATTATGTCACTATGTTTTCGTGTTCGTTTGTTTCTAATACTGATATTATATTACCTCGTAAAGCTCTTGTTTGCTACTCTGAATTTAATAATTTAAAGCTCGAATCCCGTCAATAATTTTTTTGGATTTTCGAAGGTAATTCGATTTGTAAAAAATATATATAGAAATTTTTATCAACGAATATGGGTCCGATTGTCAGAAAAGGTTTGAATCTCTTTGCCTAAGTGATAGTCCAAGTAAATTTATAAAATCGATTTTAAGAGTCATACCTCCCTTTATCTTCCAACCTAAAAAAAAATCTAGCACCTAAGGCTGGTAGTATTTCAAATCCATAAGTAAATCATGTACATCCCACCAATACATTAAATTTGAGAAATGCTTATAATTTTTTTTGGATACACAAAAAATTAACAAATGTGAAGCAACCTATAGGAACTTCACCAGATTAAACGTACCGCGTGACTACGCTTTTTGTTTGGTGGTTGTATATAATACGATAAGTTCATCGATGTGGTCTATACAACTCTCCCTTGTTGTTGCGGTGTCATCGAAATACATTATCTTTGTTTAGTATCGTTCTGTAAAGAAATTCAGATGTATAAATAAAATTTATATAAATCAACGAGGCCATAAAGAAGCCATAGATATTAAGTATGGCTGCATGTATTCGAATCACAACCAGCTCCGATGTTAAGAAGTAGGAGCTATTGTAATAAAATCGGATTCAAATTCTTACAATGAGATAGCTCCACCAGTATAACTTATTTGTGGAACGGATAATGAAATATATGAACTGTGTTCGGTCACCTGTTAGGATCAGAAAGGCAGCACCTTCAGAACACCCCCTATATTTATTAGTAATCCTGGAATAATTTTTTGATCAAGAGAATTATTCAAGTCATTTTTCAAAAGAATAGTAGAAATAGCAAGTAGCCCTCAAATCCAAAATAAATAAAAATCTTTGACGTCCTAAGGCAGGTAGATATGATTGAAAACGAGTTTTAAGTGTTTTTAACCCTTTAATACATTTTTTAAAACCTGCAATTTCGATGTTTTTCAAAATAAGAAAAAAACGTCAGTATTACTTTCATTTTTTGAAGAAAATAAATGAGTCGAGATTTTATTTCATAAATAATTTTTTACATTCTGTGAGTATAATTAATTACTTAGTCTTGTGCCAAAATTTGATTAATTAAGCTTCAAGAATTTAAAGTTGCCTGGAAAAGAAATTTGTCTAAATCCAAAGAGATTTAATTAAAAATACTGCAAATTAGAATAAGAACCTTTAAATAAGCTCAGAGAAAACTTAAATATGTATAGAATTATCTCATATATATTGGGACAGCATCAACAGGAAATTAAAAATTTAATTATCAACAAACCTCAGAAAGGGTATTTCTTAAACTACTGGCTACTGCTAAACCAAGTCGATCGGCGATATACCAATAACTTTTATACAAGCCCCATTCGTACTTACACTTTGTTTAATATTAATAATTTATATTTCTGTTATATTGAGACCAAAATGAACGGATCTCTGAAGTATCTAAGAGAAGCCAAACTCATGGAAAAATAGAATAAAAATTAAGATACTAAAATAGTTTGATATAAAAATACGACCATATCTCCTTAAAAGTTTCATAATAACGTAATCACAGTCATTAACATTTCAATACTATAATCATTTGAAGAGCTAAACTTATCTGACAATATAACAGCCCACTTAACTGATAAAAATGGTTTAATATCTTTTAGACTTGATCTCCAAAAATTCTTATAATGTGTGTAATAAAAGAATAGAGTCCTAGTAGATTGATATATGTAGCTATCTTTATGTAAAAAATTAACAAAAAAGAACCAATCGACTATTCAAGGCCCTAGTATATAATGTGGAAAACATCCCCTGAATGGTAAATCTACCCTGTTTTAAAGAAAGGCATTTATCAAATTGTTGCCCCAATTGAGTCCTAAAAATATATTTTCAAAAGTTTGTTAAATAAAGAATAGATCAGGTGACAAAGAAAAACAATTTCGCTGAAAAGATTGTCAAGGCTGAACATACGTACTTTCCTGTTATACAAATTGCATATGCGATACAATTTCAATTTCGTTTTTTGTCTATTAGCCCAATAAATATGATGGATATTTTGAGGTTTTGACGATATATATATATATATGAGCTATAAACCACGAAACCACCTTTAATGATTACACAAAGTAAAAATATAGAGTTTTATACAAATCCGTAAAATAATTTGCATGTTTGGAAGTTGATTATATAAGGCTGCAGTAAGGCATTACAGGTTAATTGTTCTTTAATGATTATAATTGAGTATAAGCCTAACTATTACATACTATTATGGGCATAATTATTTTTTAATAAGAAAATGATCTAATAATCGATTGAAGTTACTTTAGATTTACAAAATAGTAAAATGTCTTCGCATTCATGTACATTTGAAGACGGATCATCAAAGCACCAGTATCAGAAATGGAGGTTTCATGTTTTTAATCTATTTCCATATACACCAAAATATTTATATTAAATCGCAGGGACCAGAATTAATTATTTGTCACGTGAATGTATACTTTCTGGATTAAAATTTCACAATATGACTAAGAAAAAATTAGTCTATATGATGTATTTTGGGGAATTCACAAACATTATTTTATACCTGAAATACCTAAGTATGGAAATAAATTAAAGTAAATCTAAATCAAAACCGAGTGTTTGAAAATTTGTGCGTACAAGACTTTAAATTACAAATATTTAAAATTTTCTTTATCAGAAATTTGGTTATAAATTTCGAAAAATTTGGCAATATTACAAAAATATTGAGCAACAAAGATATTGGTTGTAGTATGTATAATATTTCTGGAAAAACTAAACTTCATATATTAGACGCAGCATTAATCAAAATAAAATAAATGAATTTCTTTTATTTAAAAAATATATAAACGCGATTACATTCTGTACTGTTTATATATTATATGTATTTGTACAAAATGTTTGCTGCACCCGATATCTGAAATCAAAATAGCTAAGACAGAAGTTTCCCCTATTAATTTCATACATTATACATATAAAATAATTTCGATCTCGATAGAAAAAATGCAAATTATACTTAAAGATTTACGATAAACATTTTATGCAATAAAAAATATAGCATTGGCAACCAATCTTCAACGTATACTTTCTCAATAGGGACTGGCGATGGGACGTAATTAATCAGAATATAGAAAGCTATCTAAAGCATATAGAGTCAACGTCAAAACCGAACAATTCATACCCGATTCAGACACTAAAACAATTGTTAAATATACAGATAAAAGGATAAATTGATGTTAATAAGGACTACACTGCATTGGGTCAAATATAATGCACCTTAATCCCTTGCCTTTTTTAACATTTTAAGATAATTTCTACTCAAGCTATCTTCAGCTGTGACAAAACATAATTATCTTCCAAATGAGTGTATTCTAATTATATGATGGAAGTAATATCTACAAAAAACATTTCAGATGAAACAAAATCCCCTTATCTAGTAGAAACCATCAAATATGAATTTTATACCAAACATATCTCTAAAAAAGAATTTTAATGTTCTTTCTTCGGTAGAAAACAAAAAAATTTTAATGTAGCTGAAATATATATATATGTATTTGTTAAATACATAAATTTCAGAAGCAACAACCGAAGAGACGCGTATATTTTCATAATATAATTTTTGTTCAGCTAAATTAGTTTTAAAAAAATGTTTCTTATTACTGCAAAATCGATGAAGTTTTTTAATTAAAATGGATATATTCGTCCATAACAAACCCTCAAAATAACTTATTTTCTACCATATGATAAAGTTTTATGACAAATTCTTAACTTTATATCAATTTAATATGTTAATTCCCAAAAACAGTAACAAATATTGAATAATAGTTGCCAATTGTAAAAATACCGCAAAATTGTAATCGTTATCTCATTATTAAAAATTTAGTTACTTGATTCTTAAATCTCTCTTGGCTCGTTTTACGTTGTGACCAATAAGAATAAATTAAAGATTATCTATAAAAATTCAGTTCAAAAATTTTAACAACAATGGATCTGATCAACTGTTCATAAAATCTAAAACCACTAAGGATAATAAAACTTTGAACACAATTATAAAATTAATATTATATTTCAAAGTAATAATAGTGATTTAAAATTTTTTCTTCGCTTCATAAAGCTAGTAACTTCCCTGGTAATACACTATAACCATAATGTAAGAATGATTGAATTTATTAATATAAGAGATACATTTCATAAACAAAAACATAAATACATAACTAGCTATTATTTACCTTTTGCATACACGATAATTGCCTGAAGAGTGTTTAATATTTGATATGCTCTGACGGCTAGTAGCAGGAGACAAAGCGGGCAAAGGGTTAGAATACATTTGAGGTGGAATAACTTGTGATGTTCTATTGGTCTGAATTGGTTGATATGCTATTGGTTCTATGTATAATAAGAAAATTAGGATAAAAACATACGAGATGGAATAGAACCGAACTGATGATCAGGTATTGATGCAACAACAGGGTTAACTAAGCTCGGTAACTGATTATAATTCTGACTTTGATTTACAGAACCGTAGAATCCCGATCTAAAGGTATCTGTTAGCAAAAAATAGTATAAAACGAATTTTGGTAGGTGGAATAGGGACCAGGGTTCGTATTTACAGATACTAGAGGGAAATTGTTTACAGCCTTTGGAATTTTATGTTCAGGTTCAGTAACCTTCCTATAAACATCTACAGGCGAATGAACATCTTCCGTCTCATTACACCTAGTTTGGCGTTTCCGTTTTCCATTACTCTTCTGATAAGTTTATATACAGAGATAAATCATATCAAGAAGAAATAGAATACTAATAATACAAAAAAAATCAATATTTGATTTAAATTATCAAGCTTGATTTCATATTTCAATTGATTTATAAGAAAGAAAAATATAGCAAAAATAAAATAAAGATAATTACCTTTGATATAGAGGCGTTAGAAGCAGTGTCAGGCGGAGATAAGCTACAATCATCTACTTTTAATTCATCAAATACGCTTTCATCTATTTGGATCTTTTCGAAAGCAGGAGCATTAGAATTTTCAATCCGTTCAAGAAGTTTAACAGTTTCATTTGTAATAGCTAGTTGTTTCCCTGTCGATTGAGCAATTTTACCTTCTTCAACTAAAAATTTGTTTAAATATATGAAATTTCAAAAAGACTTAGCTTTTGTAATTCTTTTATGTCATTTTTACATTCTAAGATATATTCCTATTAAAAATGTTGACAGTAGTAGAAAATATACATCTTCTAATTTTACCATCTTGTTTATTTTTAAAATATGTCTAACGGTAGCGTGAAGTATTTGAGCTCGAGACGCCTAGTCATAATAATAAAAAATTCTTAAAAATAAAGAACTTTATCTGAATCGTCACATGGAACAACATCATAAAGCATATCGAAGTTTTCTTTGATATTGCCACGTCTTTTACGTTCTAAAGCATTATGTATTTGGCGTTTTCTTTCTTGAATTTTAACTGGATCCTTAAAAATTTTATCAATAAACCAAAACTTGTCAAATATAAATTATCAATTTAAAGATTTTTAACTTCAGGTTTTTACCCCATCATTTAAATAATATAAAGAACAACACCAACACGATTACACAATTACAGAATCTGTAAATAAGGGATTAACTTGCTATACTAAGCCTAAGAAGAAATGTTATTACTGTAAAAAATAAAATAGAATTTTCATAAAAAATCTTAAGCATTACTTAATTCATATGAACACAATAATCAAAAATAAGTATACTAAAAAATTGATTATTATAATGTTCATAGTGAAACGGAGTAATTATAGTTATTTTTTAAAATTACGCAATACATATTAGTTAGAATTAATTTAATATAAAAGGAGAAAAATTGTGATTATAAGATTTTTATTCGTAGGAAAATATTATAAAATCTACAATTAATATTTTTAAATTTATCTGAGTTGTAAGCTTTAATAATTCTACCTTATAGCTGGGACAGAAACATATTATACTAAAAGCTATATATGACGTATTATTTACTGACTCTCACCTTATATACATATTTTTTAATGTTTCAAATTAAAATAGAATGATCATTACAGTATTTTAATGCTATTTTTGAAAAATTTACTACCCAAGTTTAGATTTAAAACATTTTTTGGGGTGGAAGTCCAAATAAATGAATAATAAAGAATTAATTTTTTTAATGTCAGTAATAAATTATAAGATATAGTTCAAGGGTTGGAATTATATTATAGCTAGTTCTTTATTTTAAGCAAACAAGGAACAGTCATATAAGCTGAAAAGCGAGAAATCACCAGTAAGCAGTATTATAGATTAAACGTACTCGACTCGATTTAGAATATTTTATCGTAATATATTTTGGAACTAATCTTTAAGATTGAAAATATAATACCAAAAAATCTGACTGACAGCATTTAAATATATATTTAAGCCTATTTGTTTTGATCCATGTAAACATGAGTAGGATTAGCATGCTGTTAAATGTCCTATGTTTAGTCTCTAATGTTTTCATTGCAGGGGTAATAAATCTGGTTTGTAAAAATCATAAAAAAATGCCTAACAATCTGTTACGTTAAGCAAGATTAATTAATCAACAAATTCTATTTTAAAATGTTAAATCAATTTTAATAACCGTTCTAATGCAAATATAATATATTACTTATAATTATAGTTTAGCTGAATCTTTACAGAATGGTGCTATAGATGAAAAATTTTTGTGAGCATAATTACGAAACTTTTAAATGCTGGGTGATTAAAACAAATCAGTATTTGTTGAAATGCGGCAAAACGGATTAAATATTTAAACTAAGATATTTACTTAGTTTCTCGACCCTAGATTCTACATCTCCAAAAAGAAAACTTTGATAATTAATATTAAAAAAAATAATTACTCTTATAAATGGGAGTATTATCAATGTTTTCTGTATCGATTAAGTGATTAACTCAAACAATCGTGAAGAATAAACAAAATCAAAACGAAAACACTCTACTTTTATATAAATCCTTAATAAATGGCATCACAAAGCAAAAAAACCACTACTTATAGTAGCGCAGTAATGATAAAAGGTAAAAAGGGTAATAACAGCTAATTAAATGCTATTTAATAATTATAATCATCTAAAAGGATCAAAAATATTAAAAAAACAAGGAATCTAAACCAATCCTTACGTCATGATCTTGTCCAAAGCTATCCATGTGGTGATAATCTTGGCCTTGTAAAGGAATAAACAAACACTACCTTGAACAACTCTTCGTGTTCGAAAATGGTCGACTCTCGACGACAAATCGTGGATTCCATTGTCCCCAGTCCATGACCTTTAAAGTCGTTCAACGCAGAATAAAGAGTCGTTTATACCTCTCCATCTGTGGTAAAACCGGGTTTTGGCACATTGCTCCACCCGCAAAGTTGGCATGATTCTGGTAGTGAAATGAACATCTGCTGATCGGGTCATACGAACAGTATCTACATGTAGTAGAGTTCCAAAAATTCATGTATGATATATCACTCAATAGCTGACCGCTCGGACTTTTCGGTTGTTTAGTAAACTAATCGAAATCGCCCTTATCTAATTGGCAAGATAATGACTTTGTTGTGTTGGTTTTTAACCTGTAGGTCAAAATATAGGTTTTATGATGCTCATATATTTTTATTTCTATTAGTCAAAAAATTAAACCTACTCTTGAATTATTCATAAATCGATAGACTTGTTTTCGACTTACGAAACTTTTTTCTATTTTTCGTTTCATAATTTGTGGTCACATGATGATATTGAGAATTTGTTTTGATAAGTAACAATTCATTGTAAATGATCGCAATTGATGAATCATGTTTTTTTATATATACAATGGTGCATGCACTCAATGGGTCAACACAATGAGGGTTAATACAAAATCTATTGAATTAATTTAGGGTGTGTGACCTTGATTTCACGTGAATCTAATAAAATGTTAGAGTTTGTAAGGTGCTGAACTTTTAGTGGATATTGTTGAAAGCAATAAAAGATAGGTTATAGCGGTTCATGCGTTTGTTTTGTGTTCAATTGTTAATTTGTAAACAATCTTTATTCTTTTAAAGCATTTTTCAATTTTGAATGGTTTAAATATGATTTTATTAAAGGTGAAGATTTTTAATCAATAAGTCACATTTTAAAATAATGATTATTTTCAAGGGAAATTTTTTTATAACAAATCTATTGTGTGATTAGAAACTATGATTAGCTGTTTACAATTAGAAGTAAAAATGACGAAATTTATCATTTTTTTATTTTTTATGCTAATGATTACACGTAACATCATTGAATCTAGAGAACCAGAAACAATAATAATAATCCTGTTTAAATTGATAGTCAGCTAAGGGTTACTTTATATTATATATTTTTTAATTTCCTATAAATTACTTACATAAAACAGCATCGAGCTTTATCATATTCTAACGTTAAAATTCATTATATCATACGGTAACTGTTTATCATGATCTTTATGATATTTTTATAAAATTTTTTGTTAATATTCCTTTTAAAATAAAAAAAAATTATACATCAACATTTTCAAAAAAATAATTTTATCGAAATAACAATTTTTTCATAATTTAATTTATAATGGTTTTTTTTTAATTTGAATCTAAAATTCATTTACTCTAATCTAAACTCATTACATTTATAATATACAGTTTTTTATTTAATTTTCACTTAATCATAAACTGACTTCTTCAAATAATTTAATAATATGTGTGTCCTATTATTTCTCATATTTTCATTCTCCTTATACCCCCTATCCTTAGAATCGCATGATAGTAGGATGCTAGTAGACAACTATATCTCTATATATTTTTGTGTATTGACCCAAAAAATTTTCTAATATGCTCCGTCTCAAAAATATGTTATTAAGATGATATTATGCTGAAATCGCTGCCTAATCACGATATTTCGGTTCTATCCGGAATAACCGGATAATAGAACACGGAATACGTGCCACGTAAAATAATTGAATGATTTAATAGATTTAGGCGATGTGCCACAGTATCCTATTTTTTTGCTATAAATCATGTCCAGTGTCATGGAAAGTCTTGAGTCTTTGTCAGATTGGGTTGGCAATTACCGTTCTACTCACTCCGTCTATGTGAGAGGTCTGCTACATTTTTAAGCAGTAGATCGATTCAATAATATAGTGCATGCTTTTGCGGTATGTAACCAATTCTAGATAGGGTAGTTGTAGTGCCCAGTCTTCTAGACTTTAACTGGTTCAGTGTCACATTTTTGTGAAAAATGGCATATTTTGACCTTTTATAAAAAAGAAAAACTATATAAAATTTGCTAAAACAGCCTTATTTTAAGTTAAAAC
>LDMZ01045482.1:0-12089 GCA_001455285.1 Sphaeromyxa zaharoni
ATATATATATATATATGGCTAGTTTCAGATAGGGTAACATTTATTGAAACGTGGAAAAAAATAAGGAATATATTGATATTATCTTACTTGTTATCAAGTTTTAGAAAAATCTTCCTGTAACGAGGATTTTTAAACCTTTATGATATTATTAAAACTTCCAAATTCAATAGAACCAAATGAGGGGCTTATATAGAGCATCTTATTATATTAATTCTTTTCTTTGCATGAAATAAATTTGTTAGGTTTACTAAACGTTGTGTCAACATTTCCTGTAATGCCTGTAACACATCAATAGCTAGTGTTTTGCATAGTTCTAAAATTTAACTAAGAATGCTGGCTCAAGTATGTTTTCTTGAGATAGGCCTTGTGGTAGATTTTAAATTGAATCGAATTGTATATTCGTATTCAGCAAATTATCAGAATGTTCGCTTGAGTATATCCACGATAGTGAATCGCTGTTTTCAAATTTTTTTCATATTCTGGACTGTATCCATAATATACTTACCAGGTTTTTCTTTTATTGTAATTAATATAATAAATTCTTGATTAAAATATTATGTATAAATATGTATTTAAGGTTTTCATTAAATAAAATATCTAGGCAAAATATTTTAAAAAAGTCACTTATAGTTATAAATTTATGTTGCGATCATTTTTAATTCAGGAATAAAATATAAAATTTGATGCGGATTTATAATAAATAACGAAGTGGTCATCGAGATCTAAAGATAAATATTCACAAATATATACCGAGACAAACAAAAAACTTATGTCTAAAACCATATCAAAACTTAAATCAGAGATACATAAACACAGTAATAATTCACATATTTACGTTACTGAATCCTCCAGAAATCTTTAGACTTTAAAAGGATAGTCCTATAATTTGGAATAAGACGAATAATGAACATCAAAAGTAATAGCACAAAAATTAAAATTGTTAAATTTATAATTTAAAAAAATCTCTTTATATAATTAATATCATTTTAACGAGAGGCACAATAATATTAAGTTAAGGCAATTCATTTTTCTTAAATATGTACAGTGTTTGAAAATTGTATATTTATGATGACGTGATTAATTATTTTTGTCATAAGTTTTCCCTTTTTTGTTATTCATTCACTATTTTCTACGAGCCCTTATAGTATTCTTTAAGCTTATTTTGGGACACTCAAATTTTTTTGATGAAGCATTTGGTCGCAAAGAAAAGGTGGGTTTTGAGAGTTTTTTGTAAAATTTTCCGGAAATGTTTCAAAGTATTCTTCACACACTATATCTGTCATAATCAAACTTAATTATTCTTATTTAAATTAATAATAATTTTTTGAAATTATCCCAGAAATACATGACATTTTTCTGGATAATAGTCCAAGCCTAATGACCTACATCCTGGTACTAGTTTTTTTTCTGAAATTACCTAAAACGAAAGAGAGTAAACTGACTGCTTTCGATAGAGGTAATTTTTTATAGGATATATTGTTATCCTAAGATAATAATCTGTCAACAAAATTTTTTTAGTTTTTGTACTAATACCTTTAAAAATATCTTTATAAAATTTAAGAGAGTATAATCAAATATTATATTGTAAGGGATAGAGTGGATTCCCCTCTATCACCGCCTTGTCGGAAGCAGTCGAAGGTGACCAGGAGAGGACTGGTGATGATTATCGGGGAATATTAAAGTTCCCAAAAGGTTGTGGCGGGCGGTCAGCTCACTAATGTGTTAAACGTTAGATTAGGAAAAGGATATATTGTACAGTCTTTTACAGTATTCAATATTAATTATTGTAAACTATCAATTGCGGCCATCAGAAAGAAGTGTATAAAATATGAATAAAAAGAAATCGATTTATGATTGTAGTAAACGTGATTAAACCCTAATCTAATCTTACCCTAACCAAAGATTAATCCAAACAATGTTACATATATTCCCCTTCAGGATGATCCACAAAAAAATCATTGTGACTGTCACGGTATTTCTTAATACGCTTTGGTCACGTGTTTATACAATTCGATTCATAATTATTTTCCATTCCTGTGTCATCAAGGTTTATGTGACTGCTGAATTGAAGTAAAACTGAACCAGTGTCTCAAATCTGAGTGTTCGCAGGCTTTGGAAGAGTGATTATTTCGTCTACCTCACTGTGTAACTCAACTTCGTTGTTTTCATCCCTTTCAACAGCAATCTTATATCGGTTAACATGAATCTTAGATTTGTTTTCATCAATGCTTACTATAAGTGCAGGGTAATTGACATCTGTTTTCCAATATATGGATCTATCCATAGTTTCGATAATTTCATTTTTTTGGCTAAACTGGTCGATTGGGTAAAACACGTATTCATAAAATCGTTTATTTTAAAGTGTGTATCTCATACATTTTGATCATAGTAGCTAGCTTCGTGTATTTTCACCTTTCATAGGTTTCAGGCAACCAATAAAAAATTGTTACCAGGTTTTGTGCTATTAAAAGGGTGACAATTCTTACGATCGCATTTGAACAAAACATGAACAGGTAAGTAGAGAGGTCTCCTAAACATAATCTTGTAGGAAGAAAACTTCAGAATCTTATTTATTGTTATTATAAGCAAATATAATAGCGGGCAGTTGCTTTTCCCAATTTTCAACCAATTCTATTGTTGAACTTAACATATTAATCAGACTTAGAATAAAACGTTCAGTCAGTCCATTTAATTATGGGTGCTAAGGGGTTGGTTTGTGTTTTAATTACCACTAGTAGTTCAAACGTCTGTTTAAAAATGAGACTCAAAATTGACACCCTGATCAGTGTAGTCCGAAGCCAGTGTCTCAAATTTATAGATAAATTCCTCAACAAACACTCTGGATATATTGACAGCATCTATACACTCCTAAGAAGAGCAGAAACAAATTTTCAGAAACAATCGATTATAATAAGTATGAACCAGTTTCCTTCAGCAGAAGATGGTAAGGGGCCAAGAATATCCACCCCAACATGCTCTAACGTATAGCTAGGAGAAAACTCTTCAAGAATGGCCCTTGGCTGAGTTATAGGCCCCCTTCCTTTGGGAACAAGAGAAACACGAGTCACATCGATTCTTAACATCAGATCGCATAGAAGGCCAATATAAGTGACCTATGATATTATTAATTGTTTTATCGATGCCTGGATGGCCCACCATATCATGTTATAGCTTGCACACCCTGTGAAAGATCCAATTTTTGAAGTACAAATCCAAATCTTTTTCCTTTACTGCCGCCATTTATTCTATAAAGCAGGTCATTTTTTAAAACTACCATGTTTCTCTGTCTACAAAGGATGGATGTCATTGGGTGATAATGTATATGGCCTTCCTTCCGTATTCTTTTCGGCGAGAACTGAGTCATGTATGCACGTATGATTGGATCGGCATCTTGGAGATTTCCTAGATAGGTTTTTGAATAGCCAAATGGGGATGATTCCACCTTATTTTCACCTCCCACTATAGCCATGGAACATCGTGAAAGTACATCGACATTTGTGGGTTTTGATCCAGGCCAATACTCAATTAAGAAGTCATACACAGATATAAAATCGAGCCATCTTCCCATTTGCCCACCAATTACTCCAGCAGACTGAATTGACTGTAAAGAGCGATGATCAGTACGAAGTATAAACTTCGAGTCCAACAAACACGAACGGAATATTTTTAAGGCCCAAATGATAGCTAAAAGTTCATGATGAATAACAGATTATCGACATTTCTTCTTGGAGAGGAGTCAACTAGCCAATTGGGTTACGTATTTGTTCACTTCGTCATTTTTTTGAAAGAGAACCGCCAAAAAGCAAAGCCACTGTGGCACCAGTATCTAGTATCGATTTCTTCTGCATGTCAAGTAAACTGAATGATATAACCCGCTTAGATATTTGGAAAAGTCGGATAAGAGTTTAAAGGGTCGGGAACACGAGGACGATCGTTGAACTTTTACTATAGCTGTATTTAGCCTATTATACGTTTATTTTCAAAAATAATAAAATGTGGCTTTCCCGGTTTTAACTCGTGGAGGTGTATATTCGCTACTTGTTTCATCACTTCAATCAAAAAATGAAGATATAAAACAGTTCACTGAGTATATTTTGGAAAATATAGAATAATTTAAAATATTATTTTATTAAATTATAAATATCAAGTTGTAATTTATGAAGTGGTGTATAGTGTGTACATATTATATTTAAAAATATAAATAGTCATCAGATTTTGTTACTCTTTAACTAATCTTTATAGTACTTTAAGGAAAAACTGATGTGCCGGTTAGTTCCAAACTCTTTCTGTATTGAATAAAAAGTCATTATATGTTGATGTTCCCAAACTGATCCTAGCAGAAACTTGTCCTATTGTCTGTTATTTTAGCTTGAAAACCAGCTTAAAGAATTTTACATTTAAACTTCATTCTATTTAATTTCAAAAGGACGTTAGTTTGGGATTTTATGATTATGTTACCTGTAACAGTAATAACTTGGTCCAAGCTGACACTCGAACCCACGACCTTCGGACACCACTCCGAAGGCCTAACTGCCAGGCCATGAGCGATTAGCCAACCTACTACATAAGCGTAACATCATAACATGTTACATTACCTATGATCAATTTATTACTCTGCCCTTTTGCATTTTCAACGGTTGAAGGTAATTATACGTAATTAATATATTGATGATATTTTTTCTCTCGGTCATTGCTGTGATTAACTCAAATTAATAATAAGTTTACAATATTGTGCTAGTCTTTTTTATTTTTAAATATATTTTTAGTTCAAATAATTGGTTACAAACTATCATCTTTAAGTTATACTTTATATCATGCAATAATATTTTACTAGCAGTGAAACATGAAATAGCTTTGTAAAAACGTTCTTAAGATATTTAAATGGTGGAAAAAAACGAATTTGTGCTCGACACAGGATTCCACCATTGCAATTCAGTATGGAAAGAAATTATTTTTTGTAAAAGAAATTAACTATTTTTGAAAGTTTTTGCCATTTTTATTTAGTTTTTTTGCATATAAATTTTTGTTCGATAAATCTTTTATGTATATTTCTTTAAAAGCCGGGATTTATTTTGTGAAAGATTATTTTTTAATAAAAATTCAGCTCTATACCCAGGTGCAAATTTGGGTAACTTTAACTTTATTTTTGTCGTGATTATTCACACTTAGGAATGCTCTCTGATAGAATAATATATCACTGACAAAACATCTATCTTCAAAGCAGTTGCATGTTTAACATTCATTCGTTTCCATTCTTAAAAGGGTAGCATCAATCTTTGATTAAAGAAAATTACTATAAGAGCTTCGAAATTTTTCATAAATGTATTTTACTACTCACTATTTTAACCTAAAAAATACTCCTACAGTCCGATTCTTGCACCAAACCTATGTTGTTTCAACCTTCCAAACCATAATCTCCATCTATTCTATTTTTATGAGATTGAAATTAAATTCAAAAAAGTTAGAGACAATAAATAAGGTTTTATCCAAAAACTTACGAAACGAAGGATTGAAATATTTAAATTTTATCGGAAATTCACATAAAATTTGTTTCCCCATGTTAAATATAGGTTCCTTCTTGTGTTAGCTCATTTTTTTCCATATTTTAAATACGAAAGCAAATTGAACATTTCTTTTATATTTTATAAAAAAACATTAAGGAATCTCACATTAATATTCTTTGTGTATGAAGCAGTTCTTGAGTTTATAAATATTTGCAAAGTGGCTCTGTTTTCCTATATAAAAAAACATTTTCTAACAGAATTTCATTAAAACCATATACATTCCAAAAGTAACATAAGAAAATGCCCAGAGATTAAATTATTAGAACAACATGGCCAAAATTGTTATAGTGAATTATTAAGTTAGATGTGTTTATTAATTCATGTATGGCTAAAATATTATCTTTGATTGGTTATTTGAATAATACAAACATTCTGTCGAAAAATTTAGTAGAAAACGAGTTGAATCAACCATTATGTAGTTAAGCCAATATTTAAAGTATTGAATATTGTTAATTACTTGATAATTTTTATGGATAAAATTTTTTGAATAGTCAATTCAATTGCTAACTAATATTATTTTAATAAGAAGGATATGCTAAAAACAATATCATTACAAAACATTACGAGATAAATTGATTATCAGTAACTTTTATGGTTTAAGAATAATAGAAGGAAAATTCATTTTTATTATTCTCATTAAAAATAAAATATTTAACCTTTTATTTTTTTAAAGCTTTCAAAAATTAATTAATCGTTGAAGAAACTAGGATTGAGATAAAGCATGAACCTTAGTAATAGAATAGAAGACAATGATTTTAATCAAAGGTTTTGGTTAAAAATTTGATACTTTGAATGAAATATATAAAGTAAAAGATTTAAAAATCCTGAAAGTTTCAAAATATGTTTAAATTTTTTTACTAGAATTAAAACCGTGAAGTATATGTACTATGTAAATGCTTATTCTTATAAAAAAGAAATAATGCTAAGCAAGTACAAATACCATAGATTTGGATTTTTAAATAGTATTTAAATAAAATTTGCTATTCTTTTATAACATTTAAAAGCTTCATTTATAAAATTTTACAGTTGGTTATCAATGAATCAAAAATATAATATGTCGTGGTAACTCGGAGACGAAAGAGGACGGACCATTAACTTAGAACGTGCTGTATAAGTATTTATTTTCATCATATGCCAGACTGTTTTAATTTTATTCGTCCTGCGGGAAGCCTCTCCTGCGCTACCTTTTTCTTGCAGCGGTCTTACGCACCGTGTAGAAACACCACAAATAGTTTAAACAGAGATTCGTGTAAGCCCTATTTTGATCAGGCAGGATTAAGCTTTATTTAGAAATATTTTAGATAGTAATTGTTATGTGTGCAAAACTCAATAAAGATCTAAACTTGCACAAGTCTGTGCGGTATAATAATCTATTCGGTTAAAATATAATTAAGTCGCTAATCATATTATTACAGTAATACTGCTTTTATTTATTTATACAAATATTAGGAGCATTAAACCTAATAAAATATTTAATTTGATGCCAGCACAAAACAGCTATTATTCGATGGATTATGATGTTTGTTGATCCGAAATTCAAGCTTAGTATAATTCCACTTCTTGTTTAGAAGTAGAGTATTACAAAAATGATTTCAGTGCCAAGTGAAATAAAGAGAAAAGGTAGGTCTCTGGCCTGCATCAGGATAACTATTTTAGTATAATTCCTTAATGTTAACCTCATTTATGTAAACTCAATAATATACTATAGTACACCGCTAAGTCTTTCTAGTATAAATATATTTTTTAAAGCCAAAACATTTCAACACCCCTAACTTCAAAATTTATATTTTTTAAATAATTTTGGTTCTGAAAAGTTGTATAAAATTTTTTCAGAGCTAATTATTCTCTTGAAGAATTGATATGGTAAGAAAAATCTTTATTGATTATATGAAATCAATATTTTTCATAGAATAAATATTTATGTTAATCTTCCAGAAATATTTATCATTTCTAAAAAAGATATGGCTATCGGCCCACTGTAGTTGGATGTATGAGCTAACATTTTCAGTTTATGAACCATTGGATGTCAATTAAACATCTATTCAAAAAGAAGATACAGCCATGAAATTTTTATATAGCATCAACTCATTGTAAAACTTAAGTTCTAATCCAATATAACTTAAAAAACCATGTATGCTAACGTTCAAAAATGCAATTAAAAACTCTTTAACAAATATTCTAAGAACAAAAACATGAATTTATTCATTTTTGCTTGCTTATAATGGTTATTCATAATTTAAATAAATAATTGAAGGAAAAAAGTTTGTTAACTTAATTCAAATTTGAACACCTACATTAATATTAATAGAAATAACGATAAAATAATCATTCATTTATCATTTTCTAATTTATGTTTTATATTATTTTTCTTACATCTCATGCTTGGGTAAGCAACATAATAACCGCCAAATCTATTAAAAAACAGAGGACTTTTAGTATGAAAAATTCAAATGTTTCAAAAATTAATAACTGGAGTTATAGGGATTATTTAAAAAAGATATTTTAGTTTTTAGTAACAGAATGATTTATTGAAAGTTTTTTGAATGTCAAAAAACGGCACAGAACCAAAGTTAGATACTATAAAGCTCGCAAACATGCAAGAGTTAAGATAAACAGTTGTAACACATGATGGAGGTATGTGACATCTCATGAAAATTTTTTATCTGTTCAATTTTTATGTTGCTTCCAACTTTATGCGATAACAGTAAAGATTAACCTAGAAAAGAGTGCATAAAATTTTTGGATAGTGACCTACTGTCCGAAAATCATTTTAGATAAATGATAATTTAAAATTTTTAAATTCAGAATTAAACTGCTTGCAGGTAATGAAAATCCCCTTAGCCTGCGAATAGCGAACTTCCAAGCTTGACTTTTGTTCAGTAATGCAGCTGTGTGATGTCAGTTCTCATTAGATAGAGGAAAACTTTTTAGTGTGAATAGAAATATTTATTCATAAAGATAAAATGTTAGAAGTCAACAGTTATATTATTCTTGTATTTTTTTCAACATGATTTGGAATGTTTCAATTTTGCACCTATTAAATATATATACTTATAATCAAATGAATGGAACTTTCTCTTCAAAATGGATTTATTTGTTTGCATTTATATAAAAACCTATAAACACCTTGTTAACCAGCATGCTGAGCGATAAAACGGCAACATTCCGAACCTTTATAATAAATTTAAATCTATATCTTAATTAAATGCTAATAACAGGATATAGTAATTAATATATGCAATAATGGCAGGAATCGGATCGTTAGAAATTTTTGTATTATTCCTTTACCATTAATTCTCACCCCATCGATTCATAAACAGAAACTTATTATGAAAAAAAATCTGGATCCCTTTCTGTCTGTAGTATCACCTTTGCAAAATTTTTATATTAGGCGTAATATATTTATTGTAATTTTTGAATAATAGTATTTTCATTATTGATCAAACATTTTTAAAGTTATTTTAAAAATAAATCAATTTTGGTAACATATCAAATGTTGCAAACACGTAGCATACGATAAAAATGGGTAAAAAAGTAAAATCTTTGTTTTTTAATAAAATATTTAACTGAGCTCATGTTACAATGTGTTCCCGTAAACATTGAAACACAAATTATAATAAGTTACTTAATAATATACTTATTTTTTAAAAATATTTCAAACATCGAATTATATTAATAGTATTTGATTTTCCATACAAGTATAATTTTTTAAGCCTTTCTACTTACTGAAGAAACTCCAAAAAATAACAAACTACAGGTGCATAAATTAATAATTATATCTATACATTAAAGAAAATTGTCTCGATGATCTGTCAAAAATATAAACAACTAACAAGACAATAAACTCTCCTAATTATTTATTTAAATTTGAAAGAAAGTGGCAGTCATAGTGATCGTACATACTCCATAATAAACAATTTTCCGTATATTCAGCTATATCTTCTTCATGAAATGTCGCGTCATGGGTTTGATCTATACAGAAGTCAAAGGTGGCATTATTGAGTTCGAGAGAGAGACCTCTATCAGGTTCGTAATCGAAGGATGAGTGACGAGCATACAGATCTCTTTCATTGCTCTCGTGTAAAATATCAGAGGGCCCAGGATCCACCCCTTTAGTAAGATCTTTAAAACCTTCCATACATATGAAAGTTGAATTCATGTTGCCACGGTCGTTTGGCTCATCGGTTGCATCAGTAGTCTGATCCATATCAATCTCGTCAATATTATGACGGTTTATAGAATGATTGTTCACATCAAATGTTTTATTAACACAAAATGATTTTCCACATATACTGACCTCGTTGGGTTCAGCATCAAAAAATTGGGGAGTGTCCTCTAATTCCTGCTTATTTTCCTTATTCAACCTTTGATCGACATCAGCTGGCCCTAATGATGAATCAATTCAAATCCGAATCATAAGTACTAGAATTAACAAGGTTTGAGAGAAAGCGCGGAGGCTTGACTGTCCATTTCAGGGATGAATTATTGTAGTTAGATTCCATTCACTCACACATGATTTAAAGTATATCAACGCTGAGGCGGAAAACTTGATCCGGCGGGTGATCAGCAGTAATTTTATCACTTATTCGTGCTCGTTTTAACTATTATTTAAAATATCATGTAATTTCGTTTTGCACAATCTAGAATTATTGTATTAATGCGTTTCTTTAATGGTCATTTTGTAACACGGCCTGGCTTGATCTGATGTATTTTTATATCATCTATAAGGTTTAGATATGATTAAAGTACGCTCAAATTTGATTAATGAATGTTAATTCAACATTTTTTTCTTAATTCTAATAATCCAGAAAGTTTATCCAGCCACGCCTTACTGAAGCATAAATGACACTACATATTTCAAATATAGAATACGGAGGAGCTATACAACTGTCTTATGTTTGGCTTAATGATGGCTTATCATAATTTTCAATAAGTTATCTAATTCATTTTTTTATCTTACTAATTAGTTAACAAAGAGTTGCACAAAGCAGTCAATGGAAAGCTCTTTTTATTTAACTTGATCGCTGACCAGAAAATATTTAGACTATTGATCCCTTTAAAAAAATCTTTATTTTGTCAGTTTTCATGGCATCATATTATAATATTTGACAATGAGTAATATACTGCTAAACAATCTTCTGCTTAAAAATAATATGGATATAATGAAATCTTAATACAGCAATGAGGCTTGGATTTGGTGTTTCATCATGCATCTCATTTTTAATGAAATTTCATTGTATTTCTACAAAATTCATTAAGCAATATATTCAACACACCAAAATTAAAATACAGAATTACCTCCAAAAATCTCACAACCTTTAGGTCCGGAGACTCTCTCTGATTTTTAAGGTTAGCAAGTAAAATTCTTATGTATTTTAAAAATTTCTGTCCTATTTGTTATTACTAATTAAATAAATGGTAGACGTTCATATATTGTTTTTGTTTATTTTAGGTAACCCATGTCTTGTAATCTCATCAGTATCCCACCATTAATATTGTATTTTTGCATTATTTGAAACATGGCCATTATTTATTTTTAATAACACCACAGAAATTACTCAATCGTTTCAAAAAATAATTTATAATTAATCAAATCCACCTATACTTAAATTATGACTATATCTCAAATGTTACAAAAACATGAGATGAGTTAATAAGCTATAATGTTATAATTGTGATCAACATTTACTAGGACAGTTATTGTCGTGCTACACACATAATACAGCTGTGATATATATTGATTCTCTTTAGAGGTTTTCAATCACAAAAAGAGTAAATCTACAAATTTTTCTTCCTTGTTGATTCCATATTTGAGGCGTTAAATAATTAATAAGGGTAGAATGAAAAAATAGCAAGTAAAAATTTTTCGCTTGCACTTGAAAGCAAAGCTCAACCGATTACTCTAAAGTACAGTATTTTGAACGTAAAATTAAACTTTAATACTGTTTATCAATTTTATTTCTGCTAAAAAAAAGATAATAAAATCTAAGTGTACATCGGAAGTGTAAAACTGATATAAGGACTGTAACAGGAATATCACTCAAATCCAGATCCTCCGAGGTTATGAAAAGGATGTTGGAAAATATTCAAATATGCTCAGGGATAAGCATATATGACTCTTATTCAAAAATGAATAGGCTTTAATGAATGGCGAATCTCCCCCATTCATCCATTGTGTGTCTAAAATGAATCACGATGTAAAAACCAGACCCAGATCTCTGATATATGTATATAGTCGATTTAACTCGGAAGAGTAGTCATTTTTATATCTATTAGAAGGACCAAATGAAATACCCATATACATTATAAAAAACGATAACAATGATAGTTCGCATATCGTGTATGTAATGTACACGAGGCCACAATATATATTACGACAATCTACGAGATAACGAATAAATGTTACACACTTCCCCATATATACCATAAAAACTCATCATAGGGGCGAATCACCGGCTTACAAATTCTTTGCGATTTTCTAATAGCCATCTCTTTATCCTCATTTTCTAGGTTAATTTCTGTATC
>LDMZ01045507.1:0-18671 GCA_001455285.1 Sphaeromyxa zaharoni
AAAAATGACAAGTCAAATCTTTTACCGCCCCGGGCGGCAAAAACCCTCGCTACGCCACTGATTATGATTATTCCAGAAATATTACTTTTTGTTTCAATTACTTGATAGGTTTAGGCATATCTAAATTTAATTCATTTTTGACATATAATTTTCATATATTTTGATTCAGAATTAATTTTTTGTCATCAAAAGATTAATAAAAGATTATGTGTACTAATTTACTATCTTCTCTATAAAATCTTTCATTATCTGGTGTATGAAAAGCAAATTATACATTTTTTTCATTGTTTAGATGTAATTTATCGAATATTATTTGAAATTTTTTCACTGAAAAATCTCATTATAACTGATATTAAATTTAGTTCAATCAGCTATGTTTTCATCGAAAAATGCTTTAAATTTTGAGCTAAAATTTTTGCTTGAACAAGATATTTCAATTCTTTATACTTAATTTTTAATGAAATATGTTATATTTTATTTTTAATTTAAAGCGGAATCATTTTTTATTTAATAATAAATTTGTTAGCGGTCTTCATGCAAATGTGTTTCTCGCGGTGAAAACATGCTCAAAGGAGGAATATGCATTGAAAATAATGAAAAAAGTAAGGCTACGGAGTAGAAGAATAGAATATGAAAATGCTATGCTTAATGAATTAAAAATATTACAATCGATAAATCATGAAAATGTAGTTAAAGTTCATGAGGCGTATAGAACATCTGAAGAAATAATTGTGGTTTTAGAATGGCAAAAACACTGTTTGTTTTTTGAAACGTTTAGGCTTAGTGGTGGTGAACTATTCGAATATATCTCGGAAAGAGAAACTATAACTGAAGAAGACTCTTGTTATTTTGCGAGGCAATTACTAAATGCACTTCATTACCTTCACTCTAACAACATATGCCATCTGGATTTAAAGGTATGATTTATATATGATTTTTATCTTATTAAAGCCTGAAAATATTATGTTAAGGGCAAAAGATGTATGTAAAGCTGTAATAGTGGATTTTAGCCTTTCAAGAATTGTTCAACCAGGTATGTCCTTGCAAATCCTACATGGTACTGCTGAGTTTTTAGGTGATTATTAGCACAACCGTTTTTTTACAAATTTTTAGCTCCTGAAATTATAAGTTATGAAAATATATCTACAAAAACTGATATGTGGTATTTATTTTTTTGAAAATTCTATTTTCTGTAGGGCTTTTGGTGTAATTTTATATTTATTGTAAGTTCATATTTATGTCACAGTTGAGTTTTACCATTTTTATAAGTATGCTAGTTTTTAGATCACAAATTTTGTATGATAAGAATCATAAATATATAGATCCACGGATGATTCCATGGTCTGGGATTAAAAATATAAATTAAAATTATTTTAATGTCCACAGTATATATTTTGTTTAAAATACAAGCCATTTAGTTGAATGCTTAAATGATTATTAGATTTAATTTTGTACGTATAATAAAAAAAATTTTTATTCCGTGGTTTTGATCTAACAACCATATTTCGCTAATATCGATTGAAAATGTACTATTAAGTAACTTAATTGATATTTTTAATAATTACTTAAAAGTTCTTAAAAAGTATTTATATGGATAGTAAAGATATAAATATTTTTTTTAAAAGATTATGTTTTGTCTATCTTTTAAAAATATAAAAATAAGATGGATATTTTCACTAGTAATGTTTTCAAATATTAAACGGTCAAAAGTCTTTTTAATTTATTGATATAATGATTTCACGCTCCTTTATAAGGTCTGCAACATTTTTATGAGATTTAACAATTTTAATTTTAAATTTGAATAAAAATTGTTTTAGTTAAAAGTAAAAAAATAAATCTGTTTTTTTTATTTCCAAATTTAATCTTTTTTCAGGGCCTCCTATCATTTTTGAATTTTTTTCATTGTTTAATTTGTGCTAAATTTAATAATTTTATTTATTTAAAAATATTTTATTAAACAATAAGGCTAGGGAAATAATAATTGCCAAATTTTATATTATATTTTTTTCTGCAGGTAGCTGAATTTCCTTGTTGAATATAAGCCTAGTGTTTAATTTTTATATATGCTTCTAAAATTATAAAATTTTCTGTCATATATTTTTCTCTTCATTAAAATATTTTTATCACCTTTTTCATACTCCTTATTCAGTTTTATCACAAAACTTTCACACAATTTTTTTTGTTCCTAAATTATATTTTTGAAGTTTTGACGTTCTTGAATATCTATTTTATAGATTATTTGTTATTTGTAATGAAAAAATTAATATTATTGATATGGAACATATTTTAAATTATGAAATACGATATTTACCTTTGAATTCAGTAAAATAACAAAAATATTATCTGGCCTATACCTACTATGCACATAAACAGATTAAGGATTGTTCTTATATAAAAATGAAGTTTTTGGATTGCAGGAACAATTAATAAAGTTTATAGATACATTAAAATATTTGAATACCGACATATTTATTCAATGATTTCATGAAATTTTCGTTTAATTTACCAGATATACATGAGTAAATTGAACAATTTTTTGCACCTATCAAGCGAAATCGATAATAGTCATTCTGTTTTTAATATTTATTTATTTAAAAATTATAATTAAATAGTTCTATAAGTGACCAATATACTAATCGAATAATATGAATGATCTATCTCAGTTTTAGTTATATTTGATGGACTATATTCTCATAACAATTCATTCTATAAAATTTTTGTACAAATAATTTTAATATTTATATGAGAATCGTTACTTTTATTGATAGATGAAATATTTGAATTAAAACATCTTTTTAGTCTGTTTTAGTAACTTCTATCAAAAATATGATAAAAGTATGGATCTTATTCTCATTTTAGAATTGATAAACCAAAGATTTATTTAATTTTATTAAATACTATTCTGCCCAATTTTTCATTCGTCGAAATTATTTTATAAGCTTTTTAAAATTCTACTCTTTAATAAAAAATGTTTCAATTCTTCTATAAAATCATAATTTTTAAATTTAATGATTTGCTTTGATAATTATTTACAAAATATATAATAGATTCACATTATCATTTAGATTGACCGGTTATTCACCATTTCTTGGGGATAATGATGCTGAAACACACTCTCTTGTTATGTCTGCACATGTCGATTATGAAGTAGATAAATTAAAAACAAAAACCAAGCTTGCAATTGATTTGCTGCAAAATCTGTTAATAAAAAATATGAGGTTTGTGTACCCATTATCTATATAAATAAATGATTTGAACATTTATTTAATTTGCGAAATCAGATTCAGTTTTTTGCTTATTTAAAATCTTTTTAAATTTTGCAATTATTTTGGAATGTTCTTTTTATCCTAAATTTAAAAATGGAAATTATTCGCTTTTTTATACTTCAAACAATTTTTTTACGTAATAACCTTAATTAATTTTGTGATGATTTAATGGTATTTAAAATGCTTGAAAAATTGTGATTTTTTTTCTCTTATATTCTTTGTCTAAATATATCAACTGAAGCTTAATACGATATTCTAATTTTATTATTAAATTTTTAAGCTTGAAGTGTCTAAGATATTGAATATGAGAGGTGATTATGTGTTTGATAACATAATTACGTTAAAAAATCTATATATAATATAAAGCTCTAAAATAAAAATATTATTTATACTTAACTTTGTAATTTGATGTTGCTAAGAAATTTCATTTGGGAAAATACTCGATAATGAAAAATATTTCTTTATTATCTATGTGTATTTTAATAATTATACCCGAAATAAAACTTAAGTTATGGTAATCACCTGTATTAACTACAATCAGTATCCAGATCTTAGTTCGAAATATAAAATTGCATACTATTTAATGATTATTTTTCGCCGAAAACTTCTAAAATATAAAAAATCGCTTTTATTAAAAATTACTTATATTAGAAGATGAGCTTCTCTCAAAAGTTACGATATCAACATAAACACTATGATTTATATTCAGAAAAATTTTTTTTCTAACATTCATCAAGTTTCAAGTAAAATTAGCTCATTGACTTCTCTTTCATTCAGTTAGAAGCAGAATATCAGATATTATACGTCATATCGATAATCCTCTTCTACTTATTCCATTATTTGATAAAATAAGAACTACTTCTTAAGTATATTTGCTAATATAATCATCCTGAAAACTTGAACTGTTTCAAGAATGTAATAGAATGCTACAGGGGGAATGGTAAATTATTACAAAATTAAGTCTGCTGTAAAAATAATCAGAAAATACTCACCCTATGAAAAATATAGCATGAAAATTGTCCTCATAATGTTTATTTTCTACGAAACCCCATTATGTCTACAAACAGTGACTACATATATTCTCAAGCCTCATGGGGAATATATATATTTAAAAATTCTTAGAAATTTGCCGATAAAGTAAGAAAAGCTTAATTCAAACCGTCTTAGTTATTAAAGGTGACTACCTTAGCATAATAAACCACCTTCTTTAGTCCAAATCATATATTAGAATCGATCGAATATTTGAAATATATCTATAATTTGGCTTCTACGAAAATTATTTATTCAAAAAAAATAAATAAGTGGTAATCGAATTATTGCATAATTAGAGAGGTACTTTCATTTCGCCGCTATATTCTATTTGAACTTCATGAGTATAAAATTTTGATTATCACTCCAAATCTAGTTGTATACTACAAAAAATAATTATGAATTTCTATTCTATTTGTAGTTTGAATTTTAATATTATTTTATGCCATTGCAAGAATTGATCCCTATAACAGGGCTTTCAACCTTCTCTACTAACAGACAGTACTAAGTATCTGAAAAGCTACACTCGATGAAAAAAATAACCCAAGCATACGAAAAGCTTACAACATTGCAATATTTTGTATGTAGTTATGGGCGGTAGATATCCCATTCATGGTATATATATATACCGACCATAACAATCAAAGTATATTTAAAAATTCCTGAAGCTTGGAAAGCATCAAACATTGTTGCTTGCATAGAGAAACAATATATTTTTTGAGATGTAAGGCTGACAGATAAAAATTCTTTTAACAAATACAAAAAAAATGAGAACTCTTAATGGTAGCCAATTCCTCTATAACATAAGCTTTTAAAATAGGAATAGATGATCAATCTAATTAGTTATCGTAATTTAATAAGACTATTTACATTTATAATTGTCACATAGTCAGAGGTTAAGTGCAGAACAATGTCTCAAACATAAATGGCTCAGCAGCGTAATTGAAATTATATTAGAGTTCATAACTATTCCAGAACGATGTGGTCACAACCTTAAGTCGAAGAGCATCATTAATTGAAACAGAGGGCTTTAAACATTTCATTGCCCGAACCAAATGGAAAGTAATTTAAACAATAATTTACCGAAAATTTTTAGAATTCAGTGATAAAGCTCAAGGCTCTCAATATAATAACAGGAATGTCTGTGTTTTCGTCCTTCAAATCTAATGAAACTGATGAGCCAGTTTTTTTTTCTAATTCAACCTATTTGTAATCTAAAGGCAGCGATTGACATTGAAAACTTGGATCAAAACGAACCAGGGGACTATAACGAACCAAATATCAATTAGTTTTTATAGCTTAGTTTATACGGTTGTTAACGAGTTATTTGTCGTCGTTCGTTCACGTGCTTCATTGTGCGCCTTGCTGAAAATGATGATGCCTCAACGTAGGATGCCAGTCATTGTGGCGAGTTCAAATTTTAATATAAATTGCTATTCATTAAAAAGAGCAAGGACCCTCAAAGAGTTCTAAGAGGAAGGTGCAGCTAGACAACATTGCTGCTGCCAAGGCATGTTCTGACCTCATTCGAACCTGTTTAGGCCCAAAATCAATGATTAAAGTCTGCAGGTTATGTCTTCATTAAAATATGTAGATGATATTGGATGCCATGGGTACGCTTGTGATGACGAATGATGGCAATGCGATATTGAGAGAGATTCACGTTGAACATCCTGCCGCTAAGAGTATGGTTGAGATCAGTCGTGCTGTTGACGAGGAGGTAGGTGATGGTACCACTTCTGCGGTTGTTTTAGGTATTTGAACGACTATTTCAAATAAATGTTATAGCCGGCGAATTTCTGGCAAATGCAGAACCACTCTTGGATCAACAAATGCATCCTTTGAAGATTATTAATGGTTATCGATTAGCCATGGAAGATGCTCTTGAAATTCTTCAGAAGAAGTTATCGTATGTCCTGCTTGTGTGACTTATCAACCTTTTTAGAGTACCTGTAAATTTACATGACAAAGACCATGTTATGAAGATTATTTATAGTTGCCTTGGAACTAAAATTTCAAGCTCGTGGTATGTAAATATTTAATAAATTCTAAATTATAATGTAAAAGAATTGTTACAGAATTTAATTTTTTTAAATTATTTTTTTTTATACCCTTCTTGAAGATGTGTCCTTTACTGCTAAGAAATTTTTTTTAGGCAATTATTGTGTATTTAATTTTTCAATTAATACTTTTAATTTATTTTGAATATTTTTAAAAAAATTTTGAAATTAAACCGCCTGATTTTTATTCTTAGAGAATGACTATAAAATTACTTAATGTTAAGTACCACAAATTTGTTATAACTAACTTTTTATGGTATTTTAAAGTTTTCACATGAGATAAATTTATGATTACAATAGGGAATAGTTTGATAAGTGATAAGTAATCTATTCTCCTAAGTTAAAGACAGAATAGTGTAAATTCAGCTGGAACTATTTATTAAGACAAATTAATCATGAGACGTGATAAATTCATCAATAACTTGAGATATAACACTTCCGTTGAGTAACGTTTTAAACTTCACATGATCCCTTCCCTTAATAGGTCTGAGGTTTTTTAGTGTTTTCAGAGCTTGACATAGTTTAGGTTCTATTAATACTCAGCCCGAGTCTGATAATTATGACAATAAATGAAGTATTATTTAAAATAATGACTGTTTATAAATATATGTTTTGAGTATCGAACCCTCAAAAAATTTTTTTTAGATATTGTAAGAATTTTGAATGTATATACTGCTATGATAACTAATTTGTCCGTAATTCTTTGTCAAAATTTTAACTTTTTGTTACATTCGTTATTCCTCCTTAGGGTATATTATTCATTGTGTAATTGAAGGAGGATTGTTTAAAAATATTAAACCTAGCTTCTTACATGAATATTGATTTAAAATTCTATATTTTAGTTGGTGCTTGATGACAGCCTAATTACTTAGATCGAATATATTTGAGTAGATACCGCATGATTGAATGATAAGATTTGGAAATAATTGTCATTAACAAATATTTATTTCTACATGGAACTAATAATTTATTTGAGGTTCTAGTAGTAATAAATACTCTAACTACTTGATAAGCCCAAATAGCACTGAAAGATCTAGTGTTGATTCATTTTTTCCATATTTTCAATTCTATTAAGATTTAGTTTTAATATTACATTTAAACTATCATCGGCTGCACCCATTTGTATATTGATTGTATTGGTATAATTTAAACTTGTTTTAATTTAGCGATCGAGAAATTCTTAATAACTTGAGGTTATATAATAATAGTTAATATCAACAATGGTTAAAAATAGTTTAACATTGTCTTTGTTTAAATATATAAAAGGTTAAGTACACTATTTCTTAACGAAGTTTATATGAAATGAAAACGTGAATGTATTATCAATTGTTCTTACTTCTTTAGCTTAGAATTGATAACTGTTATTTTGCATTTTATATTTGATAAAAAGAGGCTAACGTTTTTGCTACAATATAATATACACATATAACGATATATATGTGTATAGTGATTGAAAAGTAATAGCAACATTCATTCATGTAATTTCATAAGCGTGAGAGAATGAAAAAAATTTGTATAATCCTTTAATATCCTGAAACCCGTTTTTTTCAATTATTCGGCTTATGATTTGTTCAAAAACACTTAAGTGTGTATCAAGCTGTCAATAACAGAAAATGGTAAATATTTTTGGTTTTAGTTAATTCGGATTTAAGTTAAACTTGGATGTAGCCTTTTTGTTTTGCCTTAAGTATAACGCATGAATAATTTTCATAGGATTATAATTTTTAAAAAATGTACGGACGATCCAAACACTAAGGCTAGATTTCCTTAATTGCAGTAATAGAGCCCTCATGTTGTATTGCGGATGTAAAGAATTCATTGATTGTTATTTACCCCTTCAAACGTCTCTAGCTTATATTTAAATTAAAACTAAATATTCAGTATTATTCCAATTCGAAATTCGGTGATTTATACCATCTTTAATTAATTTTTTCCATAAAAAAATGTGAAAATATTAAATTTTTTATAAAGTTTGTTTTTTTGAACAATGTTAAACATTTTTAATTTCGTGTTTATTTTTAGTAATCGAGATGTTTTTATTTGTAGTATAAACTTCATGTCTTTTGAAATTAATAGAAATTCTGATTTTTACTTTAAAAATATATATGTGAACAGATATAATAGTGCCCTGTGAATATTTTGATCTGTTCATTCCAACTATTGTTTGATCGTTTTAAAGCTTTCTTCATCTTTTTTTAATGCATTTTTCAGCATGCATCGAATTATAATATACAGGAAACTGTATTTAAATTTGAACTGAGATTTTGGTTTCATATTAATTAGACGTTTATTTTGGTAATATGATTTTTCCTCTTATTTAAAATGAAAATACTTGAAATAGTGTTTAGTTAGAGTTTTAATAAATTTTATGCAAAATACTAAAAATTTTACCTGATCATAGTATGACCATTGTAAAACAAGCTATAATATGATTGAAGTGAAGGTTTAATCGATTCCTGGAAGTATAACTAATCAGTATGAATGCTACAGTTTGTTAACAGAAAAATAGTTTTTATGGAAATCAGTTTAATTTTAATTTTTTCCCGTGTTCGATTTATCTTTATTTTCGTATTATTTTACTTAATTTAAAAGACTCATCTACAATGAAAAAAACGTCCATTTTTAGTTTCATCTTTTGGTAAGTTAAAGATGCGTGATTTTGTTTATATTCTGTATATTTTTTTGTTAATATAATTACAAGCAAGAAAAATGTTGAAAAAATTAAAAATCTAATTATTCCCAAAAGTTTGCTTTCACTTTTTCTTTCCAGTAAGGGATTCCAGAAAATCAAAGTTTGTGTACATATCAATGTAAACCAATTGAAATTAAAAACTTTTTAGTCATCGTAATTATCAGTTTTAATCGAAATCTAGATAATAGAGTTTAATTTTGTGGTTATTTTTTGTTGAAATATAATTTAATCAAATTTATTTCCGGTCAATTTTATATTTTTACATAAAAGAAGTAATTGAAAAATTGCATACTAATGTTTTCAGTCTTAATTTATGTGCTGAAATATGTTATTTTAATATGCTTAAACACTCTAAAGACTTAACTTTTTTCCGATTTTTAATATATGCTCAACAATTTTTTGATCTTATGAGGCTTTTTGTTTGCTATTTCCATTTTAAATTTATTTTTTGTCAAATTTAATATATTTATTTTTAAAGATGTAAATAATCATTTCGAAACTTTTTGGTATGTGATAATCAATTTTTTATTTTTCTTATTAGATTTGATTAACATAGATCGCCTCGATTTTTAATTTTTAAAGCCTTCAGAAGATTACTATCCATTTGGCCGGTTACATGAAATGCGCTGATGTTATTATTTGTTGAGCAATGTGCAAAAATTTTGCCATTATTTGTTTGAGCAAACCTTTTTTTATCTTATTGATACAATAACTTTCGATTAGGTTTATCGCGTTTTAATTAATATCTCTACCTAATAGGGGATTTTTTCAAATTACCTATTGATTAAGATTAATCAAAACATACTGATGTCTATTCTAATTTTTCACTAATATAATATAGTTATTCAATGGCTCATGATAAAAATTAAATCGTAATCAAGATTGAAATTTAATTTGTAAATATTCCTGAGTTTTAATTCTTTGAGATGTTCTTTTTTTATTTCAAACTTGTATTTTATTAATCTGGTTTGTTATTTTGCCAACTGTTTTTTGTATATTATTATATTTAAGGATGTTATTTCGCATTCAATTCATTGATAACTTGTTATTCAGGTTTGCAATGTTTTACAGCTTGATTATATATGTTTGATTTTCGTATTTTTAAAACTGCTATCTCTATTTAAAATATTTCTGTCGAACATTTTTTTGTTTACAGTGTATTAAAAAGGTGAAGTAAACATGAAAAATTTCCCATTGTAGGATTCAATCCTTGTCATCTTATTTTATATTGTCATGGTTAGATTAGTGCGATTTAATAACTTAAATTTGGTTTGGTAATAAATTGTATAGGGTTCAGAATGTGATGGGTATTAAATTCCGCTATTTTTGATTATTATTTCATACTTGATAGCAGTACCTACGAATTACAGCTTTTATTATATACACGTGAACTGCAAAAATAGATTTTAAATAACAAAAATGGTATTTTAATCGATTTATAAAAATTTACGCCAAATATTTTGATATTGATTCCAAATATATTTCCATAAATCAATGTGCTACCATTACCTTTCTACTGAGATTAAAAAAATTATTTCATATATGTTTAAAAATATTATAACTTGTTATATTTTTATATTATTAATAGTGTAATTTATTTTTAATCGCTGATTTATTCCAATGTGGGATTAAATCATTTTGTAGCTATGAAAAAATGTAATTTTTGTTTATTTTGCTGTGTTTTCACTAACTATCTAATGGTAATAACTTTAAAAATATCATCTTTTTCCTTAACTTTGGGAATTTTAATTTCTTCATTGTTATTTATTCATGCGTAGCGTCTTATATATCTGAGATGTGGTTTCCTGTTTATGCCAAAAGTTAAAAATTACACATGAATTTAGTACCCTTAGAAACGGATATTAAATCTGTAAGTCATTTTTTTGCTGACACTGCTTACATTTATCCACAATAAGATTCATATCTGACGCAATTGATATTAAGTATGTAGTAACGTATTTAAAAAATAAATTATCGTAATTATTTTTAAAAAAAGGGTTTAAATTGAGAGAAATTTTCCATTTCAGCTCTATATATTATTGGTATATTTGGAAATGTAGCGCTCTTTACCATGATATGGTTTAAGACAATTATTTACTTAATTTTTAATAATAATAGCTCACGTTGTCAATAATCCATTATTTTCATCGACCCTTGAAAATATGACCTAAAAAGCTACTGATTTTTTATTTGATATTTTTTTTACTTTTCATATCTAATCAAAGTAATATTTGTTTTTACCCTATATTTATATAATTCTAAGATAATTTAATGATTACAACTGATCTCTTAGTCAAATATGTTTAATTTAACCAAATTTAACTATTTAACATTATATTTTAGTAACCTATTCCATTAAAAATAAATTCTTTTTAAATGTTTAAAAATTATAATATTTAGATTTTTTCACTAGATTTTATTTTTTGAAATGATTAAAGTTATTAAATCGAATCTAATGTTCTTAGGTCTGATCTCGTTGCAAACCTCGCTCTCGAAGCTGTTAAAATTGTTACCACTGAGAAAGGAGGTAAGAAAGAAGTAGACGTAAAAAGATATGCTCGAGTTGAAAAGGTTAAATTTTCTTGTTTTTCAATTAAATTTTAGATGTTTGGACTTCCAGTTGAAAACTCCAGAGTTTTGCAGGGTGTTGTACTTAATAAGGATGTTGTTCATACCGGAATGAAGAGAAAGATAATAAACCCAAGGATTCTTCTTCTCGACTGTAATATTGAGTACAAGAAGGGTGAGAGCATGACTAATGTGGAATTAATGAAAGATGACGACTTTAATAAAATTCTTGAGATCGAAGAACAAGCTATAAGGAAAATGTGTGATGATATCATTTCTCACAAACCTGATCTAGTTTTTACAGAGAAGGGAGTTTCTGATATTGCTCAATATTATTTACATAAAGCTGGAATATCCGTTATACGTCGAATTAAGAAAACGGATAGTAATCGTATAGCAAGAGCTGTTGGTTCCGTAGTAGTGAATCGTACTGAAGATATTACGGATTCAGTTATTGGTACCGGTGCTGGACTTTTTGAAATTAAAAAAGTTGGCGATGAATATTACACCTATATAACTGAATGTGCCAATCCAAAGGCCTGTTCGATTATTCTGTGTGGATCCTCTAAGGATATAGTTAATGAACTAGACAGAAATCTTAGAGATGCCCTAATGGTTGCCCGCAATATTACACTAAACCCTTATGTTGTGTACGGAGGTGGTGTTCCTGAAATGGTGATTTCAACTGAGTTAGAGGAGAAATCAAAGTCATTAACTGACGTCATTCGTTGGCCCTATATGGCTGCTGCTAAGGCTTTTGAGGTTATCCCGAGAACTCTCATTGAAAATTGTGGGGCAAATCCTATTAAGGTATTAACGCAGCTAAGAGCAAAACATGCATCTTCCCAATGCTGTTCTTTCGGCATTGACGGAAACAAAGGTACTGTTGAAGATATTTCGAAACTTGGTGTGTTTGATTCCCTCTCTGTCAAAAGTCAAGTGATAAAGATTGCCTTTGAAGTTTCCATGATGCTTTTAAAAATTGATGATATTGTCTCGGGTTCCAAAAAACAAGTTGACGGAGATCAGCCTAGAAATGTTAGACCTACTGAAGAATCACAAATGATGTGAAACCCATGTTTGATTAGTTATAATTCGATAAATCAATGCTTTTATAAAATAGTGGTTACATTTTTTGGACACCTATTTCGGCTCATTAGTATTATCCTGGAAATTATTTTTCTATTATGGTGTAAGTTCGTGTTCATAATAACGATAATTTCAAATGTTCTGTGTTTGCCATCTTTATTCCGATTTAACGCATTTAATATACATTTTTATAGAAGAAAATGGTTTATATAAGCATAATAACATGCTCCGAGCTCAATAGAATTTTTTTGAAAATTGGGTGGAACATGAAATATTAGATGTCAAAAAGCAACATGAAATAAAAGTCGGATTTTCCACATTTTTTATTTCTATAATAAGGGAAACGGTGAACGACTATTTTAATCATAGTTACCCACACAAACTGATGAAACTCGTTTTTTAAGCAGTGGTTTTCTTCAGCTTTTTTTCTGCATAAATGTTGCTGATTTAGAAAATTGCTCACAATTTCTTTGTACATTGTGGTCAAATTATACTGATTAAAAACCTAATAAAATCTATTTTCCGTTACTGATTTTGTGTTCTGTGTTAAATAATGTTTGATTGTTAGGAAGTGTCAATCATTTAACTCTGAATCTTGAATACCTAAGTTTCTAAATTTTGCTTCTTTGCTCTAGTTTGCATGTATTTGAAAACCCTTCGATTGAGGCCTTGTCTTCCTTCTATAAGACTTGTTCAGGTTTTACAGTTCAAATTTTAGTAATTATATTATTAATTGTAAGTTGTTTTAATAATTAATAATAAAATATCCTTTAATGTTGGTTATAAGTTAATTCTCATATGCTGTAACTTTGTTTATTATAACGTTTAATTTGCTCAAAAATAACTGCACAGAATAATTTTGTTTAAATCCTCAAGACAGTTTTTTATACATAGCATCTGATTTATAATTTAATATACAGAAATTAATTACTAATTTTAGTCTTTTAAACTATTATTTAAGAATAACTGCTATTTTTCCATATAGCATGTTCATTTATCTTGCAAGTTCATTAAATTTAATTTTTTGTTTATTGAGATTTAGTTGAAATACAGTGATCCCTACAATTCAAACCTTGTGTTTTAATGGGAGTCATTTCCTTGCGAAATAGTTATTTTAACCATCTGTATAGAAGCTTTATAACATTGCCAACATAATAAAAATACGAGATTTGTTTCCGTTGTTTAATCAAACTTGCTACAATGTTTGTAATTTTATAAATATAGGCGTTGATTACACAGCTTTTTTTGAAAATGATGTTGTCTCATTAAATTTAGACTGAATGATTATGATTACCACAAAAAACTTTTAATTTTATTTAAATTAAATTTCCGGGTTGTAAATACTGAGCGGGCAAAAAATTTTAAAATTAAGGGTGAGATCTTTGACCGGTTAAGTGGCTTATCATAGCCCATATTTAGGATACATTTATTGACAGTTTTTCTTAGTTAAAAGTCATGTTCTTGAGCGCTGTCACTTTTGAGCGATTTGACCATAAAATATGTTTTTCTATAGAGCTGAAGGAAAATTCTCCCACCTACCATTTGTGTTCAGTAAGATGTGAATTATCTCACAATCGCTTTTGCATTAAAATAGTCATTAAATCATTGTATCCCCACAGAACAGGGTGTGTAGGAATGTAATCTACTCTGATAGTCATCATACCAACTCTTCTCTGTGAAGATAATAGTATTTGTTACAATTTTACGTCCCCTGGAATGAGAAGTGATCCCCATAAGTCAGTTCCAAAATATCCTTTTGAGCTATCCTGAACAGCCTACCAAAGCGTTCCGTAATTTAAGAGATATTCTAAGGAAATGGATCTATACAAAAAAATTTTCTTGTAACCCTCATACTCATTTACAGATCATTTATCATTTTATTAGCTATTTTTTATGCTAGAATATATTATATTGATTGTTTTATATATTTAAAATTACATAGTTATATTGTGACTTCTTTATATAGAATGAACAGAGCTGAGAGATATGTAATGATAAGATAAATTTTATACCAAATTATGATAAATCTAATTTAAATGATTTGATCAAAAAATTGGAGAATCGACATTTTTTTTCTATTTTTTGATCAATAATTTAGTGTTCTATTAATTTTCTGTTGTTTAAATGTTTTCTTAAAAAAATTGATAATTCACTACCTGCTCCATTAAATGTTTCCTTAGACAACAAATATTAATCCCCATATTAGTGCCTTGATTGAGGTGTTAGAGCGAGGTAAATACTTATTTAGTTTGTGAACTTTTTGAATAAATGTGTTTAGAATATTAAACTAATACGCTCTCTTATGTATTCCTTCAATGTAGAAACTTTTGAAATAACCTAAACTAAAAACATAACTTGAACTAGGGTTTCATAGCTGTTTTTTTCTTAGCTATGGAGGAAAAAACCTTTACCTGCACCTTATGACTTTGGAGGCGGTTCAGTAAGATGGGACTTACCTCCAGCCCGCTTTCGCGTCAGGTTAGGCGGCAACCATAACCTCCCAGGGTGTTTGACAGGCAGTATGGGAGTTTCACCCACTAAAACAACCCCCATTACTTACCCTTGTACCTGAGCTACGCTACCAATTTTGGCCTTCGTTCTAGGGTTTCATAGCTGCTCAGTGACTTTTTGATATTAAAATGCAATTCCATATAAACCGTTTAAATATATTCGTGTATTTTTATCTAATCAGTCCAAATAAGAGAGGCAAATTTTGAACACCTTTCAAAATAATTTCCTAAAAATGATAAACTCATTCAAATATTCATGTACTGATCTTGTTGCGAGAATGAATGGAATTTTAAAGTTACCGTATATACTAGCATAAAAAGCGACCATCAACTTCTAAATTTACTCCATATTTCTGGTTCATAAAAAGTTGTTACTGTAAAGATGTAAAATGCTTACTTTTATGTTACATGCTAAAAGAAATGGAAGAAATTTTACATCTTGATATGAGTAAAGAAAAAAATTCTTTTGCTCTGTTCTATTTACCGTATACTCGCATATAAGCCGACCTCCTAACATCAGCATCGTATTTTATACTTCTAGACTCGGCTTATGTGCGAATATATTCGGTAAATCTAATACAGAGTTGAGGCAGTTAGAAGTCATCCCAACCGATATAAAACCTTTCAGTATCAGATTATATTTATTCTAAGTTTTATCAGGTTAGAGAGCATGGAAAAATGAATTACTACTTTGTTTATTTTGATAACTAGTAAAAGATCAAAAGAAACCCTTTAACGTACCATGAACAAACTAATAGTAATATAGGAGAACAAACACTCCATTCTCTTTGTGCCGAAAACAAATCATCTCAATCTATCATCACTTTCACAATCACGGATAAAAAAATCATGTATCCCGTTTTGAAAATACTCACATGGAGCAATGTTGTCATTTTTTTACGTAACAACAGTAGGTGCACTACCTAAAAATATTCTTCCCCTATATACTATGGCCTAAAAATTTTTGTCATATCTAAAAGTACTTCAGATATTTTCTGCAGAAACTGTTACGTTGTTCCTAGTAATTATTTTATAACAACTATGAGAATATGAATAGAATAGAATAGCTAAAATCTGAAAATTATAACGATAGTTTATTAAAATAAATACAAAATTACGAAATCATGGTTTCTGAATATTTGACTTATTTTACTTGCATGTCAGGAGAAGCATTATCTCCTCTAGAGTTGTAGTTATGCTCACACTCTTACCGTGTAGTAGGAAATTAACCATCCAGTATTAATTCCGCTTGGATCAATCAATCGCCAAGGGCCACTGCATTTTGAATAACAGCTTTCTTTTATCTGTTTAGATTGTAAATGGTTTAAGGATCATATAATTTTGGGTTCTGATAATTTCTAGTCAAATATTCACGATATACTTTAAATTTATATCATTCAGGAATTTTGAAAACTTTCAATGAATATATCATCGATACATTATAAACCCACTCTCTTTTCTTGGAAGATATTACATAATCGGTGTAAAAGACAAAAAAATAAAACCTAAAATTCCAAAAATACCTCTAAGATATCACCATCGCTTTTCTAGCATAATATTTCTAAATAATTTTTATATGAAGGCGCATAATATACTTTAACGAAAGTAATTTAGTTGTAGCACTTTCAAAGTAAAATTAATGAAATAAAGAGGAAAATTTAATTATTTTATCTTGAATTTTTGGATTTTTTAAAAATCCAGCCATTGTAATTCCATGTAAATTATGTAGTTTATTAGATCAAGAAATATTAATATAAAATATCACACCTAATTAATGTCAAGTATTTACACTTTTTTGTCAATTTATTGATATCCGTTTTTATGATATTATTGTTAAAAAATACTGAGAGTAAACCCTTTCCTAGATGTGACGTGGACACGCCTGGAAGCTGAATTATCAAGTTTTTGTCATTTTAATTTTTTATTATGACTTTTTGTGAAAGAAAATTTTATTAAAATATGCCTTGATGCTTTATTTTTTCACCAAGAATTAGTAAATTTAATAATTATTGAGGCGATTAAAAAAAAGGGTTTATATTTTTTAAGATGTATTATATAAAGTTTTGAGAGTACATTTGACCTAAGGGAATACGTAAATTTGCTCATTACTCAAGTTAACGCTGATATATATTTCTGATCACCATTTTAATTCGTTAAAACTAACAGCATCACATCGTTTGTAAATTAAATTATAGGTAATTATTTGTAACTTGTCCATTTTAAACTCTTTCTTAGCTAGTAAAATGATTTCTATATAATAGGAGTGTTATAAATATTGGTTCTTAATTTTATATCTTAATGAATATTCACTGTAATGTATGTGTACGAGATCAATTTTTTTAGATATTACTCCGAAAGAAGCAAATGGGATTGAAAGATTCATTTAATCTGTTTATGCTGATATTATATCTCAGCATGATTACAATTTTGAAAAAATCCTTTAAAATGGGTACTTAATATATATTTATCCATAAATAGTAATTAAAATGTGTGAACTGCTTCTAAGTAGATAAATTTTAATCAATACATTTAAGTAGATTATGAGATATTATAAATTCCAAATCGAACTGGATCGTATTTATTTATTATTAAGCGGTTTGAATCATAATTTTTTGTTGCAAAAATGACTCCAGATAGTATGTGATAAACTTTATATAGGTTTTGACTTCAAATGGGAAGAATGTTTTGGGTATACGTTAAGATTATTTTGTTATAAAATGGAACAGCTCTTTTGCAATTTCTTAAGCTTAATAATTTAGTTAAGCTTTTTGTATTCTCTGTAATGTTTGACTAAAGAAGAATGACTTATCCTCTCGTTCATAAACTTTAGGACGAGATCTGTTTTTGAAAGTTATTGTATTCATTAAACCGTAATTATAATCACCATTCCGTTTTTTTGCAAAGTAATATAGTTTTATATTTTTAAACCTAACTGTTAATAAAAATTAATTCAAGATTCTTGGAAACGTAAAAATTATATCTTTGTTGAAGATTTTAACAAAATTTTGTATTTAAACAAGCCAATATACAATAAAATGTTAGATAAAATCAGAATTTTTACTTTGCATGATATAAAAAAATTTCATTCAATATGATAGCAGTCCCCATTATGTTTTAGTTTTTAGTTAAAATCACCTAAATTTAAATAAAAGATGATCAAACTGTTTGGAGAAATAATGATTTATCAAATCTTGCCTTGAATTTTTTTATAAATTTCTAGAATACTCTAAACATACGTTATAAAATTATTTATATCCACGGAAACTTAATGGTTCTAATATAAGGATAAAAGAACTTTTAATTGCTGCAACATACATGCTGTAGTTTCTCACCGATATTTATTAAAAAATAATAATTGGAGTATATATTTACCAGAGAGAGAGAAAAAGCATAGTGGATCGGCTCCGTAAATTTTGCCGTGATGATTAAGAATTAAGTAAGGCTTGATAAATGTATT
>LDMZ01045552.1:0-18581 GCA_001455285.1 Sphaeromyxa zaharoni
TGTTATTTTGTAGCAAACGTTTCTTGACACGTTCAACAAGATGAGACTTAAACTTGTCCCACATCAAGAGCGATCGTTTCTTCAATAAGCAACCAGGATGCTTAGACCATACGTCATTAATCTACTTCAAAACTCCTTCGTCATCTATACAACCACGCTCTTGCACATGAACATCGATGCCAGGAGGAAACTATTATTTTGAAGGAAATGTCTTCCTCTTGAAAATCAACATCGGCTTTAACGTGGTTCCATCGGGTAAACAAGCCAAAACTACGGTGAAGTGTTGCTTTTCATGCCCTGTTGATTTCAGGCATATTTCTCTTTCTCCGACTTTGGTGACCGTTTTGTTCCCAACCATATAAAAAAACATTGGAGTTTCATCCATATTCACAATGCTGCAGAGAGAGAGAGAAATTGTGATACTGGCGATGTTTTATAATGAATTGTTGAAAGGAAATTACTTCAACTTCCAAGTCTTTGGGTAGCTATTGAGTAATTTTCGTTTTTGGACGGAAAACTAAATTATTTCTTTTCATAAATCTGTTTAACCAACCACGAATCGCTATAAAATTTTGTCTTAGCTCGCGATTAATTTTGGACCACTTCATAGCCTCGATTTGAATGATGTTTCTTGTTACGATGAAACCCGCATTCCTTCTTCCTGTTAGCCAAGCAAATAAGGAAGTTTCTAGTTCGGGCCATTGATATTGTTTTCCTCTCATCTCACACTTTGATCGTGGAATCATCTTCAAGCTACCTTGAGCTTTCTTCCACTCTCGAACTTGCTTTTCATTGACGCCAAAACCAGCGGCAGCATTTCGATTGGTAGTTTCCAAAGCCAAATTCACATCTTTCAATTTAAACGCGGCTTCGTATTTTGTCTTTCTCGAGGACATGGTTTAAAAAATGTGCTGGTTGATTTGGTACTTATTTAATGTGGTTTGCTGAAGGCGTAACACTTTCTTCGCAAAGGTAAGAACACTCATTTGTCTATAGTCAACGCGTGCGTCAGCTTAGCCCGCCAATGCGTGCGTGTGTGACGCCAGACACACAGACAGTCGACATGGCGAATGACTCACTTACCTAGATTCAATTCAGTGTGTTAAATGAAAGGAAATATATATGTGGGCTGGATAAAATTAGTGTGGCAAGGCGGGTGCGGTTTATTCACGAGGATTTACGGTAAATAAAGTTTGGAGTAAATGTTCCAAAAATTTTTTTATATATTATTTTAGAATTTTTTATTACAAAACTAACATATGCCCATATAGAGTAGATCAAAGTATAGTTGAAGCTGGCAATGTGTCTAATGTAATAATATTTGTTTTTAAAATAATGTTAGATTTTTAGTATCTTTTATAAAATTTTTCGTATCGATATTCATATTAAATATATTTTTTCTGTTTCAACGATTTAGCTACAAAGGAAATCAAAACAGATTTTTCGTCCATCTATTTTGATAGGGAAGTTGTCAAGTTTCACAACCCAGTGGCGGGATATAACTGGGTAATAACCAATCTCAGACTTATAATGGAAGATAAAGACAGGATGTACTGCGTTGTGACGATATTAATTAATTTAAATTCATAAAGATCTTTCTTAACAACATAATGAAGGTTGAATCAAAGGATACGGATCTGTTAATTTATGTATACGAATCATTGGAACCTATGTATTTTACAAATATCTGGAAAAATTTATTTAGAAATATCAACATGAAAAAAGAAGATCTAAGAATGATTTTTCATAAATTGTGTAGAACGCTGACAGAATCTAAACAAAATAAGTTAATGTATATTAAAACAATATTGATTAAACAGGGCCAAGGTTTTGGAAATCTTACAAATTGATACCAAGTGGACTTTTTCCGAAGGTAATAAATTGAATTCAAAAGTTTTTGTAGTTAATTTTTAAAAAATAGAATCATATGTCAAAGCATGTTGAAAAGGGTAGATATTAAAAAACTTTTAGGTGATTAAAATCAAATTACATTCCTTCATCTTGAAAAAAAAGTATTTATATATATATATACATCTAATCTCAACTCGTCCGTTGAAAACCATTCTTTAAAAATATTTTTTTTCCTTTCTATGATGCATAGAGAATCATAAAATCATTAAAAAATGTCAATATTTTATAATATCTTTTTATAAATATGGTAAATTTTTTTGTATTATTTTTGATCAAGGCTTAACAATTGGTCATCTTGGAGATTATTCTTGTGTCAAAATATTGAACAATAATCTCATTTTTTAGAAATTATAAAACGTTAAGTTTGCTAAATTGTAATACCAAAAAATCTTAAAACGTTCATTTAAGTAATATCTATTTCACTCTAATTATTATGTATATTAGAAGCCATAGGAAATTGAAAACATATTATAAAACAAGTTTCGGTCAAAATAAATTTTAGACATCTTTTCTTATTAAAGAATTATAAAATTATTTTTTAGTGATATATTGAAAAATGATAAAATGAATTTTTTCTAATGTATCAGGCAAATAATTACGAGATTATCTTGTTTAATATAGAAGAAATATATTTAAAACTTCAATTACGAACTAAATATATGATATAGGTAAAGTTTTTATTGTTAAAAAAAATTGCAGAATTACATTAGAAAAATAAGGAATAAAATTAAATAAAATTTAATATACCAATAAATTTTTATAAAAAATAATTTTTCTCAAATAATAATGGATATCGTAAATTAATGACTTGTACGCGTAAAATGCACAAAGATATTATCAGTTGACAATTTAAATTTAAAATCTTATAAAATCTAGAATAGTCTCAATATACGATACAGTTCAACATTGTACAAACTACGTAAACTATCTTTTGAGGAAAACAATATTTTTAATTTGAAATTCACCAGGTAAAAAAGAAGGAAAGGGTGTAAATAGTTTTTATTCCGAAATAATTTTTTTTTTACTGATTTACATGAAAAGATATTAAAAAAATTCATTTATTCTGATTGATTACAATATCCAAAAATAATTTTATTTGAACTATTATTTTATTTCAGGTAGTTATTAAATTTGGTTTATATATATATATATATATATATACATGTTGAGGTTTTATCATTCATTATATGTATTTAATTTTTACAACTTCTGTTTATTAATCGAAAAATCCTTAAAAAATCAAAATCATTAATATTTAACATATTTTTAACAAGAAAATGGAATAAAAAATCTATATAATTAGTATACACCCTTCAATTATTAAGAATTTTTAAATACATATTTCCATTGAAATAAATAAATAAATAAACAAATATATATATATATATATATATATTAAATTTAAAGCAAAATTATGTTTGTTTCAAAGATAATTATAAAATTATATGAAACTTTCTGCTATTAACTCAAAAATAAATTGAACGTATCCAAAAGTAATTTTTGTGACTACGCTGCACCAATTGCATTTACTGTAAAAATATTCTAACGGTAGTGTAGCTATTTTTTTTTAAATTAATATTTTGGATCTAATAACCCAAGAGACTAAAATTGGATGAACTAATTTTGCGTTAATTAGGTTTTTTTATTAAAAACACAATAATTATCTTAATAAATTTATAGCGCGAATAATTCGCCTAAGCTCAAAATATTTTTATTGTATTTGCTCTTAGTTATTCAGCAGAATTCAAAATGAAAAACATTTTAAACGCCATGATTCAAAAGAAAGCAATAATTTCATTTAATAAAAACTTTTAAAATATTTTAATTTTTTTTTCTATATGGCACAATCCTCCATAGTATTTCAGTTATTAATCAAGCAATTTGAAACTAACTAATTAAGTTTATTCAAAACTATAAATCCTATGTTAAGTTTTTAAAAATTTTCATCGGATCAAGTTACCCGACTTAATCCAGGTTTTAATTCATAATATTCCTATTTTATAGACATTTATAATTTTTGACATACGTTCTTATTGAAATAAAATCATACTAAACGGCATAAACTAATAATCACAAATAATATTAATTTTTCATAGATTAATATTATCACATTAAGATGACAATTAAAAATTGATTCTAGAATAGTATTTTGTGTTTTGAACTTGTTAGCATCAGATTTGCAGACTACGTATGGTTCTTTAATGAACTTTTTAATTCAATTTGCACAAATTTTTATATATTAAAATTAATGTGGATAGATATTAGCCTATTAAGCAAGTAAATAACGGAAATATACATTGTTTTAGAGTTTTCTTAATCAAAAATTGAAATAAATTTATTAAATAAAAAAAACAGTAAAAATGGATACCCTTAATAGTTTTTTCTCGAAATTAATTAGAAGCGTTAAACGGCACTAAATAATGTATGTCAATATTTTTTCGGGCCAAAACAAATTTATCCAATAAAATTTTTAATTTAAAGCCTAATTTAAAAATAAATTTCAAATAGCGTGCGAAGTCTTTTTTAGACTTCTGAAAAATATGCTAAAAGAAGAGTACAAGCGGTTTAAATTACCAAAATTTTTCTGTATTCTTGAAAGTGAAGAGGTAAAAATGATAGTTTAAATTTTATTTTAATTAGAAAAATGGGATTATAAAATACTACTTTAATTTAGAATATGAAGATAGTGTTTATACTATGATAAATGAAACTATGACAAACATAAGGTATAAAAGTGATCAACTTCGCCTCAGGTGGAGGTATTGCATTATCTTATAGATTAATAATACGTTAGTTCGGATTCTATATGCTTGTTTTATCAAGGGCCAATAAAAAACAGAATTCTTAAAGATTTTGGACCTGATTATCAAACAGCACCCGATACACAAGAAACTATACAACGTTTTTCTTCTCATGATTGAATAATACTATTAAAAGAACTAAGGGAACAGTTTTCAGCTTTAAGATTTGCAATGGACTTAATGAAGTACAAAAGTATCACTTTTTTTCATAACCAAAAAATGAAGGCTTTCATGATGTTTCTCTAATCGACAAAAAAAAAGTTAATAATGAGTTAGTTATAGGTAATGTAAAAGTTTCGAAATAAAATCAATTAGAACCATATATAGACTACCTTGCTCTCGTGTACCGTTATGCAAATCTTATGGGTTCTTATATATTAACACTATATGTTATTTTAGGATACGATGGAAATGATGAAGAATTTCAGATGATGATATCGCGATTGGGTATGTTAAATTTTCGAAAAGTTTATACATATGCAGAAAATATAAGGAAGAAAAAACTTAAACTAAAATATCTAATGGAATCAAATGGTATTTTGTTTTGATTAAGGTTAGAATTTGACTTAGATTCTGATTCATTTAAAATATACTTAATGGGAATAAAAACAAAGGAAGACGTATATAAAAGAATATTTTCTGAAATAGGTATTTATATTTATCAATATTTCTAACACTTTTATTTGAAAATATTGATTATTAATTTCTAATAGTTAAATTTATATATTAGATTGTTTATAGTTATTTTATTTTTATCATTAAAAATATTTTTACAGGTAAAAAAAATTTAAGTCGGAATAGTCATCTCTAGTAAAGATTTATAAATATCGATGTTGCTTCATTTACCTTAATAAACAGAACCATCATTCATTTGATTATAGATTAAAATAACCAAAGTAGCTGTATTCCTTTTAATAAAGGCCTTAAATCACGGTTTAATAAATTTCAAACCGATAACAATCACGTTTTTGCGATAAGAGGCAATTCCTATAACGAAATAAATATCACGTAGTACAAAACCAATTATCCAAATTTTTTAATTTTATTAGTTTCTAATATCAAAATAACAGTTTCCGGGTTTATATTTTTTATAGATCCTATCTGTAATAGATGACCTAATCTATGGCAAAATAAAAAAAAAGATTAGTAATTCCAAAGTTAATAAGATTAATGCTAAAATTTATAAATCATGATTATTAAAGCATCCAAGAAGAGATGTGCAATTCTTTTTCAATAAAGTTATAAAGCCCATAAAGTAGGCACATATATGATAGATTTTACTGATAAAAGAAATTAATAATACGACGGCTTTTCGAAAAATAATTCGATCTTGTTAAATTTCATTATTTTTGTAGGAAATATATTTCCAAACTTTTTTATGAAAAATTGTAATACGCATGCCTACAATATAGAATAAATAGCCGCAATTCAGTGAAAATAAAAACGTGTTTTTCTAGTTCTTATCTTATCTGCTCTATTTATTATTATTTGTAGCATTCCATGTTTTCAAAATCCGACCACGGGAGTCACATATTAGATCGACTACCAAGGCAAACATAATCTTTGTTCGCCATCCATCTGGTAACCCAAGGTTATCCTAGAGGGTAACTCACTGAAAATCACAAAATTTTTTGAATACCGATTAAATTTTTTGATATGAATTTTTATAGAAGAAAGCAATTATTTGTGACTTTTTTTCAAACCTCAATAATTTAAAGATTAAATATTTGACTTTTACTATTTCATATCATAAGGGTTTAATGAATGTCCCATTATTAAAACAGATTTCAAACTAAGAAAATTAAATTTCATTCATACGAATTAGGAAAAATTATATCAACTGGATTTAGATGTAAATTTTTACTTGTTCTTTCAGTATATATCATTCTTGAAAATTTTTGATCTTAGTTAATAATATATTACGAGAACTTATTAAAATAATTAAATTCATCTAGAAATTAAGAGGATAATTTAATATAATGGAAAATGTATTTAACGTACTAACGAATATGTATATATTAAAAAATCTTAAGTGATCATGACATAATATTATTTCAAAAACCTTAATGATAATCTTAATTTTTGATATTTTTGTAATTCCAGATATGTGCAATTTTAATAAAATTTTGATTATAGGGTTCTAATAAGTAGAAGAGATATATTAGAGATACAAAAGCAATCATATTCTAATTTTATGGTACATGTTTATAATAAATATATATAATACTTGTGTAGGGTCTGTTTATTATTTAAGTTCAAATTGCCAATAAATTTTTTGGTATATAAAATTAACACGAATAGGCACATTTTGGAAGGTATCGTCTTAGAAATTTTGAAATTTCGTTACATTCGTAATGGAAATATTAGTTTTTCAAAATATTAAAAAAAACCGCATAAAATTAAAATTAGTAATAGATTTATTGACTGATTTGTAAAATAATTATAGACATATATATATATACATTATTGTGAGATATTACCTAAAAAAAATGAATATTACTTGAATAAATGGAATATTTAATTTAGAGACTTTGTTTCGAAAAACAAAATAAATAAATATCCAGAAACTATATTTATTTTAACAGGCAAAAAGTTTTGATGGAATAATATATACTGTTTGAGAGGTAAAATTTTTATTAAATAATAAAAGATACATTTTGGAGTTCATGAATGGCTGCCGAAGTTTGTTTACAGTTTTAAATAAATGAAGTTAAATTTGGGTCGAAATTTTGTTTGAAGTTGTAATCTTAATTTTTGGAATGATATTAAGACTATAGGATTGTTGATGTAAAATTTAAAATTAAATTAAAAAAATTATTATTTAGGTTTTTTTATAATAAAAAATCAGATTAAGCACAAGAAATAATACATTAACCTTTTGTGTGTTGAATAATTTTATCCAAGAAACTTGTTAGTCGGCGAATCTGAAAATTGAATCGTTTTTGTTATTGTTTTAATAATAATTAGCCTATGAATACTCATACCATATGTATTTTTTAATTTTTTTTTATAATTTTACTAGAAATATTCAATGAATGACTCGTTAGAATCATTAAAAAAATTTCACGTGTATCTGTTCTCTGATGAAACCTTAAAATTTGCCTGCAAGCTAAAATTTATTGTTCTTTTTCATTGTAAAATATTTTGTTTTAAGCAGGTTGTTTGGATTTAATATTTACTTTTGAATCCTTGAGAAAACATATAACTATATTTTATGTAATAAATTTTAATGACAATATCCCTGATAAATTCGATAAATAATGAAAATATAGTATAATTCGATCTTAGAGAGTGATCTTTTAGCCTTGTTTGTTCCTCTTTTTTTAGTTTGTAGTACATAATAAATCTAGTTAAAAATTTATTTTATGTGTATATAACGCAAAGAGGTGATATAACAACTTCCTACATAGATACAGATGGAAAAATATTATGATTATTTCTGGCTTTTAGAACCCATATCGAAAAAACAATATTAGTTTTTATTAAAATAAAAATGTATAGGTCTCAAATACATGTTGTATATATACTTGTAAGAAAATATACATCTTTGATTTTTGATTATCAGTCAGAATATAAAAATTTAGTAATGAATTATTTATTCTTCATGATCATTTAAGTGAAAAAAAATCATAATAATACTTTTTTATTAAGAGAAAATTTTTGTTTTGGTCCAATTATTGGAGCATATTATTTCGTTGTATTTTTGCAAAGACGATAAAAATTTCTCGAAATATGAGTTTATATGAATATAATTCATTAGAATATTAACAAGATATTAAAGATTTTTATTTTTTCACTTCTTTCGGTTTCTGCTATCTCATACAATTTTTGATAATTCTATTTTGTCCTATAACTATGCAATTCATTTTTGATAATATTTTTCAATGGTTTACTTCATTTGAATAAGTCACATTTTAATAATTAGCGAGGAATATTCTTAAGTAAATCTATTATTTTTTTAACTCTTGCATCAAAAATATTTTCTTGTTTAACTTAAGTAATAATCCTTAAATTATACCTTAGATTTCAAAAGGATTGGAGTTGAATTCACAATATTTGGCCATCCAAAAATTTTTGATTGTGTTGATTTAAAAAACTTCGACTTCTGCTGGTAACAAAAAATAGCCATCCTTATTTTTCTAGGCCTGACATACATTCCATATCAAGTTTCATCGTGGATATATTTCTGATTGTCTCCAGCGTTAAAAATGAAATTATTACAAACCGAACATCGGTCGTCCTTGAGGATATAGACAAAAATTCGTTTGCACTAATTATATTGACAACTGTTTTAATCATGATTGACAAAGAATATCGAACTGTTGATGTATTTTTTAATATAGAACAATTAATGTGTTAGGGATTTATTAGACTTATTCTACTCAACTGGTCAGTTCAAGGATTTGATACATTCCACCAATTTTCCTTGACACAAAACGAAATCGAAAACAGCGACATCCTTGACACCATTTTGGAACGTAATATTAATTTTAATATTTTTTTAATATATATTTGTTATTAAGATATTAATAATAAAAATATAATATAATTAAAAAAATATGTACCAGTAAAAAATTTTATTTTCAATACATATATGACTATATTTTTTAGGCTATAAATGGATAAACTAAAATATAAAGGAATAAAATTATCTTTCTATTAACAATTTTAACATCATTTCATCTCGAATTTTAACATCGTTTTCAGCAATAATGGTATTTATAAGTTGATTAAAAGTACAACTGCTATCACAATTGAAAATTGTTGATTGTGCACTAAATCATAATATCATTACCGATCACTCTTTCATGATAATTCCACAGTTCCTTTATATCAGTTTTATTACTTTCAGAAGCTTTCAACAATTTTTTATTTGCTTTAAACTATGTCTAAGTTTTATTTGAATTTTTTACATTATTTATTTGCTCGATTTAAAAATTTGATCATGATCTAAGTCAAGAAAAATTATTTAACCCACTCTTGCTGAGACTGGCATTAAGAAAACTTTTTACCAACATAATTAAAAATTTTTTATCATAGGAGTTTTTATACAATTTAAAACAATTATTGAATAAATTATGTGATTTAATTTGCGTATGTCACAAAATAAAGTTAAGTTATAGCATCTGATTTGTTCAATCTACTTCACTAAAAAAATTTTTATATTTATTTCAATGAGTTATATATTTGGCTTCTAAAAATTTTTAAATTTTTATTTTATAATTCTCTTTAGAGTTCTTCATTTTAACTTAATTTCTAATCAATTCGAATTCGAATAATTTCTATTTACCATTCTGGCAACATTCCATTTTTTTAAATGGAGAATATATTCATTTTCTTGTAGTGAAATTTTCGACCCATGGGGCATTATAATGAAATTTAATCGAAGAATCCTAAAAATCTTCAAAATGTTACAATGAAACTTCACAATTGAAAAAGTTCAAAAATATAATACATGACCATAAAAAACGAGCATTTTTGTTAAAAAAATTAAGTTAGCGTTGATTTGTAAAATTTTCTGCGTCAAAATATCAAAACTGGATGAAATTACAGATTATATAATAAAATATATAAATTATTATCAGTGATATTTCCTTTGATTTTCTAATGAAAAAAGTTGCGTGAAGTCTAATTAAACATTTTATCTAATATTTCAACTGAAAAAATAACTGATGATTATGCTATTTTAATCTCTGAGTTAGATTGCTAAATATTATCAAGTCATATAAATCCCTCATTTTCACATTTATTCAAATGGCTCGGCAATACAGATGAAAAATAAATGCAATCTTATTTGCATTCCTTGTTATTTTTTAACTAAGCTTGGAGTATCAAGATATGAACTCTTTGAGAGGAACAAAGATTAACCTGATTTTTTTATATTGCCATAATGCAACTAACTGGAAAAGCAATCCAGACACTCAACCCTTTTTCTTTTATTTAGATTAGCAATAACAATCAAAAAAGACTATTACAAACATTCATTAATTAAAAATAGTTTCAAATTGATCATTTTAAATATTTTAAGGGATATTACAGGCCTTTTAACTTAATTATTTGACGTTGACAAATATAAAATGAAGAGAAAATGATTTTAAAATATTTCTTAAAAAATAACTTTCAAAGGTGTTTTTTTTTATAATAAACTTTAAATCGTTACAAAAATTTGGAACAATTAAATTTTTCAAAATACAAATTTTGTAAACAAAATGAAGATAAAAGTTTGATTAATTAAGTTTTTAATTTTGGCATTTCTTTAAAAAATTGTTAGGATTTTTATATCGCTGGACAAACCTCTATTGGAGCAAAGAATGAAAGTAAATATCAATTTCGAACTAAGTTTAAGATATTCAAAATATGTCAAGCAACGGAAAATAGTGAAATTTTCAATTAAAATATAATTTATTTCGTATTTTATCAAAAATTTATTTATCCAAAAATGTAATCGTTGCTTGCTGGAAGCAAATATTTTTTGGTTTATTGAATGGAACAGAAATAAACGGGTTTAAGGCTGGATAGTCCAAGAAATTATTATAAAAGGTAACTCTTTAATGTGAATGCCTATTTATTCCTTTACTTATAGTAACTTTCATGCGATAACAATAATCATAAATTAGGTAATTTACCGACAATTTTTATCATATACCAACAAAAATAATTCTGAATATGAACAACTATAATTTCTAAAAATTAAACTGCTAATTAAATAATCTTTAAAACACGCCAATTTTTTAATAAAATATTTCGAACATATATTTGACTCGAACTTTATTACCATTTATTGATCGATACCAATGTATTTTAATTATTAAAGGATTAATACATTCACAAGGTTTTATATATAACCTTATAATTTAATCGCCTAATGCGAGCAACTCTTTGTTTTAGCATTTATTTTTGAATCTACAAAATCAATTAAGGATAAGATATCTATAATTTTTAATATTGTTTTATTCCATTTTATTTATATGGAAAAACTAAAAATAAAATTCTTATATAAAAATTGAAATAAGCCATCATCAGATATTTTAATTATTTATATTACAGAGTGTTAAATTCGATATTTTTTAAAAGATGAATATGATTTAACACAATTAATTTTTTTAATAGTTATTTATATTTGAAAACCTCAAAAATATCTGTGTTATTTTAAAAATTAAAAACAGACTGTAATAATAAAAATTTAGCTATAGCAAATATTTTTCAAATACTAAATAATTTTTATATTTATATTTTATTTATAGATGGAAGATATTAAAATTTACTTTACTAAGATGGTTTAAAATGGAAAAATATAACAAAAAATATTAGAATGTTATACTTTTGCCAGCCTTATTTTATAAGGTAGTAATGGAATGTTATAATTTTTACAATGAATGTGTAAGATATTTAGTACAAAAAATCGGTTTAAAAATAAAGAAAAAGATTGACATTTTAATAATAACTAAGCATTTTACTGTAGAAAATTATTATATCGATAAAACCTAATCGCAAAATGATCTTGTTATATTAATGATGGTTTAAAATTTACAAAATAAAAATTTTCGATTTATGGTTTCATGTCATTTATTTTATAAATTAACTCTTAGTAAGCAAAAATATAGACAAAATATTTCCTTTTAAGGGTATTCCTATAACTTTGATACAAATAATAGATGGTATTCATCAAAAAAATTGTATTGAATTTGTAGAGAATATCTAAAATATTAAAGCATGAATTTATCCCAGTAATTAAAATACAAATATGGTTATTTTAAAAAAATGGCTCTGTATCAGATAGTGTAGTCGTATTAATAGTGAACTCAAACCAAAATTTGAGGTTTTAATTGAAAAAAAATTACATCTAATGACATCAAAAGATGTCATATGGATCTTCAAAAAGCACAGAGAATGCCACTCCTCTGAATGGACTTTTGAAAGGAACAATAGAAAAAACGAATCCATTATTTGTTAAAAATACTATTAAAGTTACTTTTCTCGGATGGTTTTACATATGAAATTAACAATTTAACAAAATGCTTGTTAAAGTTCGAAGAAGAGCTTTCACTTTAACTAATTATTATCTTTGGATATCATGCGTGGGTTAAGTTACTTGGTAGCTAATTCTCTAAAGTGTTATTGGAATGGCTACTTAAGTTTGTTTTTTTTAACCAAATTGAGTTATAATTAACAAAAATAGGTGCTAACTATTCAGAAATATACGGATTACTCCCAAAGATCTAATGTCGGAATCCCGGATTCTTTTGATTGTAAAGGAATCTAACTTTTCTATTAGGTCTATGCAAGTTTTACTATGAGTTTTAACTATCTAAAATCAGTGGACCTTTAGAAACGTTTTCTAATTTTTTAATGAATTTAAGAATTATAATTTTATAACAAATCCGGCAGAGTACCCTTAGAAAACGATGCTAGTTGATCGATATAACCTAAACCCAAATTTTTTTATTCGACTTAAAGATGTAAAAGAATTTGTTTCGATAGTACTCAAGATATTAACTGGTACTTTATGCAAAAATCTGACCAATTATATTAAGGTTCATAGATGTGCTAGATTACGTAGAGTGTAATGATAGAGGCTAACAACAATGTCTGATATAGAAACATTTTCCAAAGGGTTTCATTGAATCCAGGAACATATATAATTGTTTACTGATTGAATAAGAATATATAAAAAATATCCAAAAGGCATGATGGAATAAATGACGCAGAACCAAACATGAACAAACCAATCACTTGGAAATTAATTAATGGCTTTTAAAAATCGTTCCGACATTGTTGTAGGAAAATACTTGCTACAAAATATCTGCTGGAAAACCACAAAATTTGTGTTGACTCGTCAGCAAATCTGATATTCTTTTCAAACCTAAGGGAACTACTCGATTTTATGTACGTTAAATTTTTATGAATAAATTTAATTTGAATAATTCTTGATTGTAATAATAAAAATTTTTTGAAAAGTACTTAAGAGCTTAAAAATATCGTATTTGATATATTTAACAAAGAAATTCAGGACAATAAAAATATAAAGCATCTGAAAACAATTTTGAAAAGTCTTCAAGACATTTATGAAATAATTTGTTCAAAAATATATCTTTCAAAAATTACCGCGACTAAAAAAATAACATATCTTGGTGAAACAATAATAAAACAGCTTCATCGCTTAAATATCAGATTTAATTAAAAACAACGAGATATTGTCGATTATTTAAACACCAATACGTTATGTATGACTGTTATTTTAATTAAAAAGATATAATAATTGTGTAAACTCTGGGATTGCATGTATTTTTTCCCCAATAATCAGTATGTACCAGGGTTTTTTTAGAAAATATAATCGAATTTGCATTATTCGGTCTTTTAACACATAAAAAAAAATTTAAGAAGTAAATCTAGATAGATTAGACCGAATTTTTAAATTTTTATTATCCAAATATACCATCCGTAATAAATCAGGCACAATTATTGCGATGTTGTTTTAAAAATCTTAGAAAACGATAAAATTTGTCATAAACAAATTTCCAAATATGTAAAAAGGTATTTTCTGTGTTTTTTAAAATTTTGAATATTTTTTAATCAAAGAATATTTTGTTTAGATATAAAATCCACTTATTACATATAAAGGATTTTTTTTCTAAAAATTTCATAACCAGTTTAATTCTAAATTTATAACATAAAAAAAGTGAAACAATTTATACCAAATAAAATTCAAAGAGATGTATATAGAGACTCTGGTTCTAAATTTTCGGTTTCCAGGGTCAAATAATCAGGATTATTGTAGTTAAAATCGATGTTTTGGTTGTTTTCTGTCTAAAAGTCATTTAAAAAAATTTTGATATTTAACCAACTTTTTTTGTATTATAAATTTCAATTTTTTTAGAGAAATTACTAACGATCTTTTGAAACATCAGATATATTTTGCTAATATTTCGTTTTCTTATTCAAAAAATATTTCAAAAATAAAAAAAAGGGATAATCAGACTCATTTAAATGCTTTCAAAACATGATAATACTACATGAATATATTTAGAGAACTTACACTAATTTCTGAAAAATTCCATGCTGCGATGTCAGTTACTATTAAATAAAATATTTACAAATTTACAAATCAACGTTATATGGCCGATAATGTAAAAAAATTTTTTTTTAAATCTGTTAGAAAATTAAAATGAATACAAGGATACGATAATATAACCGAAAACTTTTTTAACAAACTTAAACATAAAAAACGAACCTTTTTCCTATAAACATAAGGGGAAATTTAATCTGGGTTTTTATATAAGGTTTTTTGGATTTTATCAACTATGTTTAGGTGTAAAAATAATTTTAGAAAATTATAGGATTATCACAACTGGAAATTTCATTGTAAATTTTTTATTACACCAGTCAATTAAATATATTTTCAAAAATTAACTAAATTAAAATACATTTAGGATAAAATCTTTTCCGGACTTAATTGTTAGAATTATAGAAACTCGTAGGAGAATTTAAAAGGCTGGAATGCTTCTATATCGTTTTAGAGAGAAATTCAGTATAATTGTTGCTTTAAGTTTATGGTTGTATCATTTTTTAAAAATGTTTAGTAAGTAAAAAGATTTGTTGTTATTACAATTTTTGCATGGAACAATTTTATCTAAAAAATCGAATTTTTACAGAGATTTAGACTGAAAAAACATCAGAATACTATACGTAATTAAGAAAAAAACGAACAGGTATAATGCATGTTTATATTTCGATAGATATTAAAATGATTATATTCTTACAAATAAGAAATGTATAAAATATTGAAAATAAGATTTTGAAGCTTAAGAAATTTTTTTTATTTATTATAGGTGGATCTTATTGAGTCCAGGAGAATATAAACTTCATTAAAATATATAAAAAAGTCCAACTATATAAATATTACTCTTATATTAAAAGCCTTGTAGGAATTATTTTTACCGGTCCATCTTTTTTAATTTTAAAAACTCTTATTTTTCGTGAATTACAAAAAAATATTTTTTATCATAAAGAATTTCAAGAAAAAGTAAAACTAAAGGTTTAATATGATTTATTTTAAATAAACACAAATACATTTAATAAGTATGCATTATGATTATTATATCATTATTGAATTATTTTGATTATTTAAGTATATTTTAAGTTAAAACATAAAAAATAAATAAAAGATCAATCTCTAATATTTAAATAATATAATATCTTAACACCGATCTTCATAATTAAGCTCTAATTTCTTCATTTTTTGTATTTTGTAAAAACTTTTTAATGCAGAATCGTCATGGAGATTGTACATAAAATATTGCGAAAAAAATATATTTAGTTATCAATATTAAAAACAAACCAATACAATTTTTTTTAAAAATACCTAAAAAATTATCTTAAATTTTTTCAATATATTTCATTCGATATAATTAGTTGAATAATCGTCGGTGGTGTACTTTATTTAATGAAGATAATATATATAATGTACTAAGGGGTATTTGATTTGGGAGATTTTACAACTCTAAAAAATATCTAACCGTTAAACACGTGAACATTTTATGCTACATGTTTTAAATATTTTTAATATATTTCTAACTTGCATAGTATCATTCATAGAGAAAGTAAACATTATTTGAAAGTTGATAAATATTGATACAGGTATCTTACATTGTTTTGGATGATTTCAAATTTCAAACATACACGTATACGACATTTACATTCACAATCGCTGACAAGTTTTGAAGACTCATCCAAATCAACTTTTTATTAATTCATTTGTTTTACATTTGCTGGTTCCTGTCAATATGATTATTATTGTCCAGTTAATTAAAAGTTATTTAAAAATATATTCAAACTACCAAATAATATCCTGAGTATAAAGTGACCAATCTTATTGCAAATGGAGGAAAAGATCTTCCATATGAGATCATTTTTTGCTTGTTATAAAATCTGTGATTAAAGATTGCAGGATAATAATTTTCTATTTCTACGTAACACAGAAAATATATAATTTGAAAGTTTTATGATTTTCGATTTCCAATTTAAGTTCCACATAAATTTCAAAAATCAATTTTAATAATCATCATTTTTATTTATCTGGAAACCCATTATTAATCGAAAAAATTTAATAATTCTATAATTATTGGAATACTTTCTTCAAAATACAAATCTGTATAAAACCAAATATCAGAAAATAATTTCAAAAATATATAGAAATTTAAATAAAAATTTTACAATACCTGTATCTAGAACAAAAAATTTATAATTATATTCATGTGTTGATGCGATTGAGTAACCATTTAATTTTGTTAAAATAAAATTATATATGATCAGAAATTTTAATATTAGAAATATACCAAAAATTTTGTGCAATTTGAAGCTTTTACTCGATAAAGACTCTTGAAAGATCATCTTTTTCCAACGATAAAATAAATCAATTTATCCAATCAATGCTTTCTAAAAAGTAGAAAAATAATATGGTACATGTTAAGCTATTTAGTAAAAATTCAAATATATGAAGGAGTGAAACTGATACCTAGATTAAGACTATCTGTCCAAATTATAAGATCGAAATCAACGACTGCAATTTTAAAAGATAATGTCTTCATACGATGCACCATGTTATATTCATTTTTTACGTTCTTAATTTTGGTATATACGAAACCAGAAGTAAATTTCCTTTAATAATGAATTTAAAATGTTAAAATAAGTAGTCGATATAGTTTTTAGTAAGAGTTACATCAATACATATATTTTAATGATTATAATATAAGCTGACCGAAATTTATTAACATAGGTCAGAATTTTTGTTAATTTTAGGATCAAATTGTAGAGTATATATAAACCCTTGAAATAATGTTTATACAAGGAATTGCTTTGTAACTCATAAAAGGAGGATTGTAAAATAAATACATATATAAAGTTTTAATGCTTCACAAAAAATATAATTTTATGAAGTACATTTGAAAATGAGAATATTAGTTACGTAATTATTTCATCAAGCAAGATTAAAGGGTCGACAATTTTAAAGTTCTTGAACTATTGATATCCGATAAATAAAAATTAAAACCACAATTGATTAATCACAAACTTTTTATAACTATTCCTTGATGTCATAAATATTTTTTATTATATTAATCCATTTATTAACTATGTTTCATATTAAAAAACTACATAAAAATACGATATTAATATTGCTGTTATGAATTTTAAATATAATCTATGTCCATATTTAAATATGAAAATTATTTATTATATTATAAAGTTTAAAAATATACAGCAAAAACGAATTTATTGTTAAAAATCGGCAATGTGAATAGGAAAATCATAATCTATGATAAAATAATAGTTTTTATCGGTATTTGATAAAAAAATACTTTCGATATAAATCCATCATGGATTCATTTGGATTTTATTCGATATGATGAATGTTTCCGAACTTGTATGGAAATTTTTTAAAATATCTTTTCCTTTAATATTTTTAGTACAACTTACTCTGATGTTACAAATATTAACATGGCGTGAATGTAAATCATACAGGATTTTCATTTCAATTTCGAAAAAGATAAAGAAAAATGAATTAACCCTTATATGAGTCAGGAAGAAATTAATCAAAATGATGACATTTAAGAAATAGCAGGTTCTGAAAAAATTGAACAAATGAAGTAACTCGACCTCCCAGATGGAATTATATAAAAATAACACCCGAATTAAGATCGTTGATTAGGTCCAATTATCTTTCTGGCATAAATGCCACACAAATCTCAGGTCTTTAAAGACTTAAAAGAACCTCAGTTATTTCGATAATTGACAAGTATCGAAAAACATGTTCCTGGGAGTCTGAGCGTAAAGGAGGAGCTAGGAATACAAAGGTGACTTCTGATGTTAAAG
>LDMZ01045565.1:0-14462 GCA_001455285.1 Sphaeromyxa zaharoni
TATCTATATTTAATAAATGTAATTTTACAAGAAATTATTAATTTTGTAAAAGTTTATAGTTTATTTTTTTAATATTCTTTACTTTAATAAAAATATCAGGCTAGACTATATTGAACTGTTTCTTGTATTATAAAAAATATTTCAAATTGTGATTAATTATAGTAAGGAAAAAATATTTTAATACCCGAAAGTTTATAGCTTCTTGATTTGAATTAAGAATATCGAATAAATATTATATTAATTATTTAGGGTTCTTTTGCATTAGAAATAAAACTCATTAATTTATTTAAGAATATATTTGAAATTATCTATGATAATACATAAAAAAATTGCGGATTTGAAGGTATAAAAAAAATAATGTATTTCTGTCCTAAATAATTAAACCTTCTCTTATACATTACGAGAAGTTTAAAAAAATTATTTTTCTTAAAATTTTTAGCATATTTTTTCTACATTTAACAAAATAAGAATTTTAAAAATATTATTCATAAAATATAGGTTCTATAAAAAATTTTTTTTTACTTATAAAATTACGCATAATAATTAATGATGAGAATGTTTTTTGATTTTTAAAGAATATATATGTTGTTTTATCAAAATAAAAAATTTGATGGTTTTTAAGTTATGCTCTAACACTAAATTCTGCTAATTCGAATAAATATCTATTGAAAGATTTAAAATTAAAGATATTTTGGCCAATATTAAATAAATGGAAAGAATTTTAATTCAAAAAATTGAAAAACCAAGAGCTTACATTTGGAACTGATTTATTAAATCAAAATTACATTTTTAGATTTTTTAAAAGATTTTTGAAATAAATATATCAAAAATAATTCTATAAATATGTAATTTTGCTCAAAATATATAATTTAAATAACAAAGGCATTTGCCTTTTGAGGATTCTGATACAAATGTATTTTCTGAACTACATTGCGATATATTTTTACATATATATTAACGAAAATTAACAATAAAATTCAAAGATACACAACTTCATCGAAAAAACATATTTTTTTAATTCTAAGCGACACAAGGTTAAAAAAATACAAATTTTTTAGATTCAACCATTATCTTTTATTCATTTAGAAATTTTTAAAATTATATTATGTAAATATTGACTTGGCGTACATTGAATCGCTTTTAGTATTACACGATAAAAAAAACTGGTATCCTTTCCAGATAAGATAAAAAAATTATTAACATTAAAAAAGTTATAATTTTTTTCAAGCTAAGTAACTCGTGACAAATGATTTCAAGTAAAATTATTTACAGTTATACTAAACATAAGTAAATTAATGCATTAAGCCTACGTTTTTATAAAAGAAGAAATTTAAAAAATGAAAAATAATTGTTCAATAAAATTTTTCAAAGGACGCACGTATTCAAAATTTTTAATTAATTATTTTAATCTTAACAATTCAAGTCAACAAAAAAATTTCGATATTCGTTTTCTCATGCAGTACATATTTTTGAAATTATATTAATTACGTTAATTTAATAGCTCATGAAATCATAAATAAAAAGGATATATTTCCATAGAAAATTTAACGCTTTCTATAATCAGGCAATTATAGAGACACCTAAATAAATTCAAAAACAAAATAAAAATCAAATGCCAAATATTTCCTTTTACCGTTTAATATTGATTAACAAAATACGTTAATTTTTTGAAATCATATATTAATGTTAATTTATTAAATATTACTCAAATTAAATTTTGTTTTAACAAAAGTTCAAAATTAATAAATAAAGAATTATGATATTTCTTCTTTATAATATATATATTTAAAAACATTTCATAAAAATGACGTTTAAAAATTATAATTCTTCTATAAATATATATTGAATATTCAGTACCTTTAGACACCAAATTAATATAATAGATTTTTTTCACTTGTTCTAAAACCCCAAGTTTTATTTGACGTTGAATAAAATTTAGCCTACATATTCTCTTTAATTTTCTTTATGCAAATTAAGTTGTTATTGTTATACTTGTTAAATTCCAATAAATTTTTCATGTGGTAGAAATCTAAAAAATTATGTAAAATCATTTATACTTATGCGAGTTTTAGTTTCATATATTATCGTATGAATAAAGCAGTTAAAAAATATATAATATATAAAATGGAATAAAAAATATATTATATCCCGATTAAAGTTTAATTTAAGAAAAATTTTCGACCGAGTAAAAATCAAAATGCTCGTTATTTTAACCGAAAACCAATTTTGAATTTACTATATTTGGCAAAAACGTGACATTTAAAAAAAAGTAAATACACAAAATTTTAATTTCAATATGACACACGAAATAAAAGCTAGTTTATTATATTAATAATCTGTTAATTAAAAGATTAATAATTGTGATTTTCAAATTTTAAAAAATAATGACATTTTTAGAGGCTTTACTCTTGTGTTTAAACCGAAAAACATCAATTTGATAATTCCTTTTAAATGATAATCAATCATTGCAAGCGTATGAGATTCCTTACATAAACCTATATTGGGAATGTCATAAAATTTATGCCTAATAAAATCATATTTTAATTATATGAGATAGAGTGACAAATTCATTTGTAATTAGGTAAGGAAAATCTAAATTTCCCTAAAAATTCCTTCTTTGCTGATTAATTAGAATCAATATTAGTGTATCGCTAAAATAAGGAACAATATTTTCGCCAAATTCTCAAAAGCTTTAATTTTTTATAAGTATAAACATTAAAAATACGCAAGAAATTATATCACGATTAGAAATTAAAAAAATTTAAGACATCAGATTTTAAAAAATACTCACTTGTCAACACGAAGTTATATACATAGGGAATTGTTTTTCGGAAAATTTTGATTCTGAAATGTGTCATATTTTTATTTTGTAGCTAAATGGTTGTGAATTTTTTATGTATAAAAAAAATCAGTAATTTGTCATTTCTCTCATCAAAAATACTAAGGTATCAAGATTTTAAAATACATTTTATTTTTTATTTTAGTATAATTATAAATAAAATAAAAAATTTCAATTAAATCATATTTAATACCTCTAAAAAATTTATCAAAAAGATTTGTTTTGGAAAATTAGATTTTTCAAAATATATTATAATAATGATTTTTTACACAGTTTGCAAAATATTCAAATGCGTAATTTTTATTATATATATATATATATATCATCCTAAAATAAACCATAATGAAAATTTTACAGAGCTAGTTTAATTATCTATCGGATATAAAAATTAAAATAAAAAGTGGAATATTTTTATATAAAAAAATTTTCAAAAATTTTATAAAAGTGTTTTAATTTTATATTATTAATATATTTATAAAATATTTAGTTCATACAATCATTCTAATATTATTAAACTAAAACATTATATACTTATTTTGAAATAAAACTCAATTAATCCATATTATATAACAAATATTTAATATTAATCCGTAAGAATGTCTTTGATTTTTTTTGTGCCGAATGTAACATTCCTTATTGAAATCGGGATATAAAATAATTATTATAATTTTCGATTAGTCCATATACATATGAAATATTTTTAAATCCATTTAAAAATTTACATTGATAATTTTCTTTTAAAATAATTTTTTTTAGAATAATATTTGCGATATTTACGAATGTAATTTAACTGAAAAAAGCGTGACAAAAATTTCGTTGTTAATATCTTTTTTTTTAAATATTTTGAATGAATTTTCAGTCTTACTAACTATTTGCTTACAAATTTAAAAAATATCAAAACTAGCAATAATTTTAATGGTTTGAAGATATAATTAAAATATTGCCATATTAATGCTAAAATTGATATGAATTTTATTATATTTTATTAAAATATAATTTTCGAAACCTGGCACTATTCTAAAATAAGAAATAATAATCCATATTTTTTGAAAATTTGGTTGCAACGAGCTTAATTTGAAATGAATGTTCTCAAGTATTCCGTACCCTTTTCATTTGTAGTGACTGATATACATTCTTCTATGATTCTCTTGAAATATGAATTATATCGGACTAGAGTTCCAATGGTCGTAAAATATTCAATTCCGCCCACATTTAACAACACAATATCTTGTTTCTTACCTGAAATACGGGAATGACGATATTCAGCCATATATTTGTACCACCACAATAATCTTTTGGAATGCTCAAACCTTTTTTGTTTGATAAAGTAGATTACATATGATATCCTTTCCAATTAATTGGAATTTATATCATTTGATCGTTTGGAACAACTAGAACAATTTGTTGCATGTAATCAGTATATTAATCCAGTAATAGTAATACTATCGAAAGATTTCATATGTAATTACATGTGATAATTACGATTAATGAATATATTTTATTTCGGAAAAATATATCGTATATTTTTTATTTTTTTTTTGCATTTAACAATACGTTATTCCCTTAAATAGAACTTCTAGCCAATTAGATATTGATGTTTGCAGTATAAATTTTACTACATATACAGATTTCATTTTTTACAATAAATTTTTAATATATTGTACTTTCTTAAATTTTTTTGTAATCTTTTCATATTTCAATTGCTCAACATCTTTTTTTAAAATAATCTTTGAATGACGTATATGTTAATATTAATAACTATTTGATTATTTCTAACGCTTTTTTACTAAAACAAGATGTCATCACTACCTAAATGTAATATTTTCAATTATCTCTGAGGCATTTATTTTCAAAATCTTGTTAACAAAAGCTAATATATATGCATCGACATTTAATAACATTTCGAGACTGATGCTTGTTTGGGAACTAAAATATATATAAATGTTGCAATTTTTCATATATTATATTCAATAACGCACATTATTATTATAAATATGATCTAGCTAAACTAACCAAAACTTTTAATATTAAAAATAAAATAATAGTATTTTCTGTCTTTATCTTTTGATAAAAAAATATAATCCTGGAATAATGCAACTCAATTTTTGCTTAATAGCTTTTAAAGTAGCTAATAAGGCTAGAAGAAAGAAGTTCTTGTTTTGATATGATTTTTATTTAATAATTATTACCAATATCTTTTTAATTAATTTTATAAACATTGTGAATCCCAATATAAAATTATTTCCACTAAATATTTTATAAAAAATTAATTTGGAAAATAAAATATATTTTATTATCCATACGAACATATATCATGTAAAAAGAAACCTATCTCGGAAAAATTCCAAAAGTCTCTAATTTTGCTCAAACGCCAAAGTTTTTATGATTTTTTTCAGTTATTAAATACTCGAAGTTTTTAATTCATTTAAGTTAAAAAAGAAAATAAAATCTTTAGAATAAATGCATTTCAAAATTATATTTTCTCTATTTTCAATCAATGATTGATTAAATATTTGCTATTTATTTAAATGTATCCAAATTCGTGATTTATTCTTTCAATTTTTTTTAAATCATAAATATTTTTAACTGTCAGGCCATCAAGCACAAAACCCTACCAAATTATAAGTTAAAAAAATCTAAATTGATTAATTTTTGTTGAACATTTTCACTGCCAAATGGCTCGAATAATAGAAATTCGTAGATATTTCTATGTGGTTAAGGCACGGCCCGAAATAGCATAATTTTAAGTTTCAAAAATAAAGCAAGATAATATATATATATGTAGTAAAAATAAGATGAATGAGGCAGTTAAATACATTTTCGTTCAAAATTAGAAATATAAAATTTTTCAAAATTTTTAATTTAAATTAATTTGAACTATAAACAAAATTGTGGTAAAGCGAATTTCATTTTTTTCAAAAAAAATATCATTTTTATAATATTGTCAATAAGTTATTGATAATGCCTATCGGAAGATATAAATATATTTTATTTTTAACATTTAACGAATTGAAATATAAATGAAGTCAAAACATTAACATAAAAAATAATAACATTTTAATAGCAGTTAATATTTGGAAAATGTAGATCACAATACACCACCATATGTTTAAAAAAAATCTGATGAATAAAAAACTTGATATTAAAAAAAAATATACAAGTTACATTCTAGCTGAACAGAATTAACATATCATTAAAAAAATAGATATTTCTGATATTCTATTTTTGAAATTTTATCAATGTTTTCATATAAATGAATAAAATATTTGTTTATTTGATATTATTTTTTTTGAACAGACAGTCCTCTGAATTTTAAAGTTTTTGCATATTTTACCTTAAAATTTTTTATATTAAAATTGAATTGATTTTTTAAACTAATAGTGTTTAAATAAAACCAGGATTGTTTGTTTAGATACTTAAATTTTTTTTTAGCATTTAAAAATTTACAAGTTGCTTAACTATTAAAATAATTTTTAAATCAAGTATAAAATTTGTACTATACCATCAATAATTGAAAATTTCCCAAGATTTTAACGTTTGTAAGACTAATTATACTTAAACGGATATAATTTATCAATAAACTTACTAAAAAACATTTTAGTATTAAAAATTTTAAAACAAACATTCAAACGAATATTTCTTGCATATGGCAGTTCCGCATATTTATTATTTATGTTCGGGAAGATTCGAGTATTTATAAAAAATGTATATATATATATATATATGACGAAACCAAGTAAGTTTACTTTAAACTGCTATATGGTTATATCCTAAAATTTAACGGGATAATTATCTACTGTGTATAAAATTGTTTTAGATTGTAGAATTTATATATATTTAGAAAAATATATCAAAATAATATAAAAAAGAAAATATTGAACCTTTTTTAGATCAAAGATTTATACTTTAAAATGAATCTATTTTAATTGGAAAACTCATAATTTTGATAGGATATAACCTTATTAACAGGTTATAACTAAAAACCATTATAAAGCAACCTTGAGTAAAGAAAATATTTTTAATATACTTGATATCATTAAACCTAAATAAAAGACTTCATTAATTGGAATGGCTGTTTACTATTTAAAAATAATATAAATGGGCGAAAATTTGTGATATGAGAAAAAATATAAAAATTTATAAAAAATAATATCGTTAACAATTTCAAAATATGATAAAGAATGTATAAAACAATATGATTTGACGAATCAATGTAACTATAATTTATATAAACTAAATAATTATTATTTTTAATATATATATATATATATATATTAATCTAATTTCGAAACCAGTTACTAAAAAATATTAGACTCTTCTATTCGTGATTATTAAATTTAAAAAAAGTAGTAAAAGAATATTCAAATGAATGAAAATTTTGCAAAGAAAATATAATGGATCAATCGATTATTGATATCGCATACAACATGCAAGGGCACCCTACGGCACGCGGAGATTCTTCTGTAAAGTGTTCTGACATATTCCAAATTTGTTTTCTGGCATAAAAGAGAACGTAACGGGATCTTATACGAGGTCGTATACACATGATTAAGGTTGTGCGCATTTCATCACCCATGTCAGTCTACAAAATTCGTAGAACGTTTTTTTAACTTTATGTACGATATCTTTACGAAATTAAAATACAGAAATTGTTGAAGACTTGTCGGCGATGTGCTTGCAAGATCGCAGTATTCCGGAAGAAGTAAAATCCTATAGCGTCATACATTATTAAAATGTGGTAGATATACTTCTTATATCGTATTATATTTTCTATTATAAATGGATGAAAATTTCTTGACAGAATTATTAAAAATGTTCACCACAAGATGGCGACAAATAAAAAATGGGAACGTAGACAATTAATTTCGCATTTTCTAAGGTAACTGGGTCAGAGATTATTTTTTGACTGAAAGAAATGACAAAACAATGGGTTTTTTGTTTTGAGAGTTGGTGTCTTTTATGAAAGAATATAATATGAAAAGACACTACATAATCAAGCAATCGTATCATTTGGAGAGTTTATACGGGTCCCGTATGAAAGAAATATGTGTAAAATTTATAAAGAATACAAACACCAACAGTCAATTTTCTTTATGAAGAGCGATAATCCCGATAATATTCTTCCTGCATGTAACATCGTGAGTGAGAAGATCGCAAAAATTTCGAAAAAATATTCTGATTGTCAATTTGCGAAAGACTGCTTAAGGTGAAATTTGAGATATTGTGTCCAGATAAAAAGAAAAACATTGATAACATTATTTTGTCGCGCAAAAATTTAAGAAGGCGAATTTATAAACTTGCTTCCAATATGGAAACAAAAGTGAAAGAAATTCCATAAAAAATTCTGTGCTATTCTTTGACTATTGATTAGAGTACTGACATGGCAAATATACTACAGCTATCCGTTTTTATGCTAGGAATTGGCTGAAATTTCAATGTCACAGAAGAAATAGTTGTACTTTAAGCAATGAAAGATACCGCCACTTGACAGGATATTTTTGAAGAAGTGAAAAAAATGATAAATAAATTTATTCTTCATTTTGAAAATATGAATCATTTATAAACAGATGATATCTCTGGAATGATGGGACGCAGAGATGACTATCTTCTTAGATTTCAACAGAAATAACTTCTAAAAACTTTGATACACATGATATTGGGTGTTTCTCTACATTAATCAAAAAGATAATTTGTGCACCACATCACTAAAATCTGGAAAATTCATGTGCGAATTTATTTCAAGCATAACTTTTATAAAATATCGAGCATTAAACCATCGCCAGTTTCAAGAATTTTTTTATGATATTGAAGCGGAATATGAAGATTTGATTTCTTACTGAGGGACGATGGTTAACCAAAGGAAAAATGTTTAAAAGAATTGTGATCTAAGAAGAGAAATTCTTACTTCTCTGGAAATGAAGGATAAGTTAATTTTTGAATTCAATGATGATTCTTGGTTTGGAATCTTGATTTTTTCGTTGACTTGATAACACATTTCAATAAATTGAATTAAATATTGCAAGGAAAGGGTCAAATTATTAATCATCTGTATTGAAATGTTAGAACATTTCAAAGTAAAATTCAACTGTTGAAAAAACAACTGAGAAATTATAACTTGATCCATTTTCCTACATTAGTAGCCAATGGCACAACAGACTACGATCCTATACTGATGAACTCATATCAATGAACGTAGAATTCGACATCCGATTTCAAGATTTCAGATCACAAGAAAGAAATTATCAAATTTTTTCGTTAATATTTGATGTCAATTTTTACGAAGCTCGAGATTAAATTGATTTAACTCAAAGGAAATGAAGATTTAAGAAGCACATGAGAGATTGTTATTACTTTTGTATTATAAAAGAATATCTGAAGAAGCTTTCCCAAAGATAGAAAATTTTGCAAGAATCAATATGTCACTATATAGAAGAACTTACGTCTGTAAACAACTGTTTACCAAAATGAAACCTCCAAAATCTAAAATAAGATCAAAATCAACGGATTGTCATCTTCAAAAATAGTCTCAGATTCGACTTCTTCTGCATTAAACCCGACGTTGAATGAGTGGTGAAAAAACAATGAGTCCAAAGTTTGCATTAACAGTAAAATTACACTATTCATGTTAAACGTTTGGCATAAGATTTATAATGGTTATTATGAGTTTTGTTAAATTCTTCCAAGTGAATATCGGCAATTTTAACTTTTAATCCTCTTGTTTCCATAGACAGAATTATGTTATGAATCAATTTTAAATACAATATTTATATTTGTGTGAAACCAAAATTTTAATCACCTGAAACAGTAACCTCATAAATAATTGTATTATTTTATGATTATCAGTTTATAGGCAAATTTGCAAGAAAATAAATTATTAAACTTATTTATAAACTCTATAAGGATAAAAAATATAATTTAAAATAAAACATTTTGTGACGATTTTTTTGAATTTTTTTTTATTTAATCATCAAAATTTATCTAGTAATGTTATAATTGGTTATTTATTATTTTTTATAAAAAGCACAAACAACAAATTTTTTTATTATTATCTGAAATGACAGCTTATATTTCAATACTTCTGGTATTCAACAGGCATAATAAATAAATCAAAAAAAGTTTTGGGTCGATCGAATTCCAAATTTTTTTATTGTAATTTTTAGTTTTTCGATAGAAGAAAATCGTTGATTGTACAATTTAATCTTTATAAATGCCCTAGATCTTTTATGGGATTTAAATAAACGACTCATGTAGGCCAATTCATCGTCAAAATATTATTTTTTTCAAAATATTTTTTGTACTTTAGCAATTTGGACAGAAGCAGAATATTGAAGGTGCTCAAAATGCTCTAGCTCATAAAAACTGGTCACACTTAATAATTTGTGTTTATATATCTCTTCATAGTAAGTTTTGTCTAAATTTTTTTAAAAAAATTAGGTATACTTACCCCAATGGTTGTTAAACACCCCTACACTATAATGATGGCGCTCCACCAGGACTTTCTCTAAAAACGTGATAATTTCTGCATATCTTTGGCAATTTGGTCGATAAATCAATTTTGATACATCAAAACATGAAATTTTAAACTTCCGTTTATCTGATAAAATAGTATTTTCCTAATCAGAATCGGATTTCTTTTCCAAATCTTGTGCCAGCTTATACTGTGCATTTTTTTACTTAGGGTTTAATCCAAGTTTTTTACCCGCCATCCGATAAAAAATTTTTGGACCTTAAGAATTTTAATAACCATGTTTCGGCTATTTTTTTTGAGTTCTGAGGTTTTAGATGTAGATTTAACATTGGAAAACATAAAAAATGGTATCTAATTATTGCCGCACTGATCCAGTTTTTCATTTAAATTTGCCTTTAATTTTTAAATTATAGGTAAATCATATCATTGTTGCTTTACCTTATTTAACAAATATTGTGATGTCATTAAAAATTTTTCCATTTAAGTAGAATTGCAAAATTTTTTCATTTTGGTAAATAGTCAATTTTCTCGCCATCAATAAGTGGTATTTTTTGTTTTAAATTTTAAGAAATAATAAAAATTCAATTAGTATTTTGCTTGTTATCCTAAAATTCTCATTTTAAGAGTCATTTAAATTTTTTTTTAATATTATTCGAATTTAATAACCTGCAATAACATTTATCTGATAATTTATTGAAAAAATAATTTAAATTTAAAAATATATGATTAAAATAAATGAATTCTTTTTTTGGTATCTGGTAATCACAACTTACTTTTTTTTGAATATATTTTTTTTTATATTTGAATAAAAATATTGTATTTTAAATTTGTTGACATATGAAATAGAACAAAAAGTTGAAAGCAAAATTCTCTCTTTATCTTATTAAATATTTAGACCGTGTTTGAATTGTTTTAGTAACTCAATATAATTTTATAAATTAAAAAGCGATGCGATTTTTTTTGAGTTTACTGTATTAATTAATAATGGGCGTTATGGCCCGTAGGTAGATCTCACAAATATTATTTGGCCCCAACGTGAAAAAAGGATGCCCATGCATATCTTACTACGTGTTATAACTCTATATAAAGATTTGTAATATGCACGATTTATTATATTTTTGAGTTTCTAAACTGCTTTTTTTAATTGTATCATCAATCAAAAATAAAATTTACGTCTGAAGCAACAATTAATTATATATTTTTTATTTGAATATAAAATATGACACTGATTAACAGTAATAAAAAAAATATATATTTGTAAAAATCATTACATGCAATAAAAATTCCTAGAAACCCTTTAGTTTAAAAATTTAATAATTTTGAATATATCAAAATCGGAGTAATAATTATTAATAAAATCTATCTCCAATTTCTGTTTCAAATAATATTAGCAAAATCAGAATTTCAAAATTGAATTTGTGCAATCTATTACTGGCGTAAAAAGATACGTTTCAAAGAACTTTTCCGATAGCAAAATTTCCCGAAATAACAAGCATAAATTTTATAGTTCTAATAGGATGGATTTAAAATAAAATTCTCAGTAATGTGAAAGTAAAGGTAATAATTAATCTTTTTGCATCTATAGGTGGCAAAAGATATTGCGTATTTTTTTAAATTTAAATATAAAATTGATAATAAATGATAAATATTTAAAACTAGGTTATAAAAAGTTCAATACTATACAAAAAAACTTTAATTGTGTTGATTTATAATATTTTGCTCCAGATTATCACCGTTAAGCAATGAAATTTAATCCAAATTTTGAATTAAAAATATATTAATTTTTCTAGAATTTCTTTTATTCTTTGAGGAAAAATTTTCGGTATGTTTCAAAAAGATATTTTTTATTAATTAATAAAAAGGATATAAAACACTTTTTAGATCAATGCAAACATAACTGTTTTTAACTTACATTTACCAATAAAGCCTATCATAGAAACTAAAAAGTTTAATTTAATAAATAACTTTAAAAAAATCTAATTAAAAAACTTTTTATTTCAAGGAAAAATTTTCTGATAAAAATGATACAAAATTAAAATTAAAATATATTCGGATAAAATATTTAAAAAATATACATGAACTATACTTACCTATTTATATTGTTTGTATTTATTAAGAAAATTAAAAAATGTGACATCAATTATTTTTTACTCTAACATCCATAATTGAAGAATTTTTGTGGACCCCATGAAGATACCCACGCCAAATCATTTATTTCTGAATGATTGAATTAGTCAAGACAATAGTTATTCCATTTATTCCCATAAAAATGAATTTTTAAATCATATAAATGGGATCGTTTTTTTTAACTTACAAAGCAAGCACACACTTTGAATTACTCTTTATTAGTTTCTTTTGATGTATTTACATACATTTTCTTTATTTTTATGGGTAATAACATAGGAAATCGTGGCGAAAAATAGGCTCGATCGGATGCAGTAACCAGTATGCCCCACTACGTGTCGTGGAAAATCTTTACCGTCAATTGTGAGAACAGTGGTTATCAAGAGTATCCATCACTGTTACAATTTTTAATTGGCCATATGTTTTTTCATTTTTTTTAAATTCTAAACTTTTTGATCAATAATTAATTAAATATGTAGCATCAGCGTTCTATTCTAAGTATTAAAATATTTGGGTCATCACAACAATTAATTTCTGTGATTTTTTTGATCAAATATCTTTATAGCAACGCGTTTTTTTCTTAATTTTTAGATCGAAAGAATATATTCTTATACATACAAATTTATCAAACATTAGACTTAATCTCTTATGAAATTAGTTTTATTTCGCTATTTTTGATAATCTTTATTAATAAATATTTTCTGGTATTTTTTCATGGTTATTGCCAATTTAACCGTTTAAAAAAAAGTTTTGTCGTATTATTTATCCTGATATAACCCAATTTTTATTTTCAATATTTACCATGTCTTTAAAATATATAAATCTTTTATTTATTAAATTATAATTGCTACTTTACAATGTTACATGTCTACGCTTCTAAAACTTAACATTTTAAATTTTTTTTATTATTTACTTCATAACTTCCCCATTTAATAAAATGATAGAGTTGTATGAAAGATTACCCGTATTTTTTTTAATTTAAAAATGTCTTGATATCATAATTATTAATTACATTAACTAGTGACAAAAAGAAACTCTTTTGAAAATTGTTTTAATTATTTTTGCAAAAAGTACTACATCACATAATCATAGACATGAAAAATATTAATTTTGTAAAATAGAAATTTAAACGTAGTTTTCAATTTTAAAAAAATAATTTTTTTCTTTCTTGAGAATCTTTAAGAGAAATATAATTTTTTGTTTTTTAAATTTAACACCAACAGATATATAATTTTAGACATAAACAAATTCTATAAAATAGTTATTTTTAGGTCATAAAATCTAGGAAATAAAAAGTAAAAAATTTTTTTGTCTTTTACGAGAAATACATCATAAATGAAAACTATATATCGACTGATATAGTTGCTAATCATTATTAAAGTATAGTACTTTTATTTTTAGACTATAATTTTATAATTATTTCATATACATCATTTATTAGCCCTGTGAATAATGTTAATGGGCTCTTGTCTCTCGCAAATCAATACAGGTCTAATTTTTTTTATATTTTGTAAAGTTTAACATACAGGGAACTTATAAATTTCATGTGATAGAATATACAACAGCCATTAAATTTCATTTTTATGACAAATATTTTATAATATCAAAACCATTTTATCGTTACCTAAAGCGAATTTTAGAAATTATTTAATCCTATATTAACCATTATTTATAATTTAATTTTCATACATTTAGACTAAATCGAAGAATTTTCAATAATAAGAATTAGATTTTTGATAAAATAAGAATTAAGAAATTTCAAAAATTCCTACCTGAGTTTATAATTATTATTCAAATATTTAATCAAATATCATTTTGTTATTTGCAAAATCAATGATTAATATTATTTGTCACGTGTAATAAATTTTGAATTCACTTATTATTTTATGTAAAAAATATGTAATCGATACAACTCCTACAATATATTTCAAGCTGTTACTTGTAAAAATTTGAGACGATTTTTTTATTTGTTTTATTAAATATATCAATACATGTAGAAAAAAAATTTCATCTTGTATATTCAAAAAACCT